>QQSS02200883.1:0-12151 GCA_003687565.2 Craspedacusta sowerbii
TATATATATATATATATAACACACACATACAAACTCTTGCATGCATACGCAACCGCAGATATACTTACATGCAGCCACAGATGTACACACAGATGACACACGTTAGAAGGATTGGCCTTACGCTTGCCTATACTGCGAGCTCTTTCTGTATCGCCCGGTTCCGATCGGAAGCGCTTGAGCTGAGATCAGCCATTTCTTGAGCAGGCTCCCATTTTTTTGCAGTGAATTATTAATTGAATATTGAATCGTGCATTGGTGATCGTATTCAGGTTTGAAATATGTTCACAGAAGAATTGACCAACGCCTGACGGAGACGAGTTGGATTCAAGCTTCTTCTTTTGTATTTTCCGGTTGGGCAATAGTCTAACTTGGACTGTTTGCTTCCGTAAATTTGCGTGAGAAAACATAACATCTAAAGCATATTTCCGTGTGCGCGAGAGAATAAAGGACTATATTATTTGTGCGGAGTGAAGTCCAGATGTAGTGAGTGAGTGGCGTACAAAGGAGTAAAAAAAGTAGCACTTTAAGTTTTTTCATAGCGCTGCTCCTTAGAATTCAGGAACCAAATACGCACGAGTTTCTTGTAGAAGCACAAGACAAAGAGTTTGTACTCTGCCAGCGCGGGTCTTTGTCAAATCGCTGTCGCGTAAACAAGCAGCTCGTTCATAACATGGGCTGGTTAAGGCGTATTGTCCCTAATTGAAATGTTGGATTCGAGCTAAAGTTGCTTGGGCCAGTGAATTCGAGAGCGAGCACTCATTAAACTTGAATGAATTTCAGCGCCATGCCTTGCGCTTCCTGACGTCGAATTGTGGTCTTGCCCAACGGTTTTATAGGAGGGTCAAATAGGGATTCAAATAGAATATCTTAAGTTGACTAGCTTATGCACGAGCCCTTCACAGCGGTGGCTTCGCAGTTAGCCGTGCCGATGTTAATATAGAACCCTAAACATTCTGATTTTCCGCTGTTAGACCCTTCCAGTCTAATATTTGTTGACCGTTAACAACTGGAAGAATGCGAATTTCCAAAGCGACCTATTACGTTAAGGAAACTAGCAAGATTCGATTCTGCTGATAACTATACTTTAAAAGGCATCGTCGAAATGCAAGTGATGGACGACCTGCCCAGCTGGTTCACTAATCATTAGCCAAATCGATCACTTCCTAGCATAGTTACAGCTCTTTATTAAAACAGGATTCAAGCAGCTTTGCTTCCAGTGACGTCCACCTATTTCACTCCGATCGCAAGAACAGCAATCAGTAGGAAACGTGTATCAAAAACGTCTTCAAGAGCTAGTCGCTTTTTGTGCCATTTGCTTCACTTACCAAGGTCATGTGCGAGGCACGAGGGCATACTAAAAGTCTGGTAATCTGGTAAGTCAGGCCACGCGCAATGTTTGTTTTGCGGTGTGTGTATTTTGCATCTGAGTATCTCCTGACGCACGCTCTATTGGGGATGCATTTGAAGAAGGGCAACTGCAGTACGCTCTCACGCTCGAGCAACAGACGGCGATACTCCAGCAGGCGCGATGCGGTGGTTTGCCGTGGAAGAACGCCTTTCGTGATCAGCTGCTATGCTATTGCAGCGCTGTTGACGCGACTTGTGTCTATGATGCCGGTTGAAATAGTTCGTAGCAGGAAATGGCTGTAATCACATTTATGAAAACAACGAAGTACGACTCACGCCGATTCTGGTTTTGACGTTCTTCTACGCATGATCTCCGTGAGCCTGCGCTCTGTAGCATATATAATTACGGAGAAAAACCCGGTCTGTTTGATCTGACAACAGAAATCCGCCTTAACAAGGCAATGGCGCGGGAACCATTCAAAAAGTTTACTTAGTCGCCCGTAGTATTTAACATGCGTTCAGTTGAATAGTCAGAGGGGAAAGTGTGAAACAATCCACGGCGGATTAAAATTGAAAAAAGGCACGATGTCGGCTCAAGAATCTGGTTACTTTCTTAGATGTAAACAAGCTCGGTATTTGCAAAGTCCATAGGTTGTTACTTGTTATGGTGAAGGCCTAATCAAGCCACTATTCTCATACTATAGCATAACCATTACAATAGATCATCGGCGAACATGTTCATTGCTCGTCATGGGGTCTCTGCAACTCCCTTACAAATAAGTCTTGAGCAAAATTTTTTTTCTTTAACTTCCAAGTACCTAAAATACATGATCTCCTGTTTTAAAACCATTTGTGGTAATATGATATGAATTATGCTGCATAAACGACACAAGTTGTTTTGCTGGCCAAAGGCATTTATTTCAAGAATGTATACCATGTAGCAGCATACATCATTATCCATGATAACATGTCGGGTTCACTTACCAACTAATCTAAGTAACATATCGTCGGTTTACCTACCAGTTAATCTGCATAACTTTCGTTCTACCAACCAAATAATCGACATGAGATATAGCCGGTTTACCAACCAAGCAATCGAAATAACATATCGGTTTACGAACCAAACAATCTACGTTAAAAACGGGTTTACGAACCAAATATTCTACATAAGATATCGGTCTACCAACCGAATAGTCCAAGTAACAGACCGGTTTACCAACAAACCAATCTACATAACATATAGGTTTGACTAACCAACCAGCCTACATACCAAATCGCCGATTTATCTACCAGCAAATCTACATAACGCTCGGTTTACGAGCCAACCAATCTTCGTAACATTTCTGGTTTACCAACCAAGTAGTCTAAGTAACACGTCAGTCTACCAACCAACCAATCTACAATCTACGTTAGAAATTGGTTTATGAACCAAGAAATCTATATAAAATATTGGTTTCCCAACCAACTTGTCCACAACAAATGCTGGCTTATCATTCGAGTGCACCCAAAGAGATAGCTCACCATTACCAACCTTACCAAGATTAATTCTTCACTGAAAGGAGACCTGCAACGGGTAATGCAGGTCGCAACGACCTCAACAATTAGCCCTTAACGTTTCAGACTGGTGTAGGAAAATTTTGGCCTCGATGATGTCGTCTGCAAGCTCCTTGAAATTAAGAAAGAGAGCATCATTAAAGCAAGAAAAATGATTCGAGAAACAATAGACGACAAAGAACCAGAGCTCAAGTTTAACAGAAAGGACGCATCGGTCACATGCAGGCGAATTACAACCGTACCAGTAAGAATGGCGCGCATAAGCGTCTGCTCGTGCATGAAAATAAGCGCATCTTTTCTTTCGAAAATCGTGCAAGATTAAAAATACCAATTGATAACTGCATTATGTCTTAAAAAATTATATATTAATAGCCACTTTCATCTACCAGGTTTTAATATCGTCCAACCGGCGAGCCCTTGAAAACTCGCAGGCGTACGGAAAGCGTTCAGAAGACACCGGGCCACCGATTTAAACGACCAACGCCAAAACCAACTGCCTAGATTTTCTTAGTTGCCGATGCAAGACAACTGGATGCCAAGGATAACATTCAACCATGAAAAGCTGTCACGGCAACTGTATAAAACTGACCAGGGCAAGTGCAGCAGGCTTTGAAGGCCATTATACAGAATACACCAGTTTGACAAGCGTAGAGCAATAGGTAAAAAAGGAATACTTAGCATGCGCCTGCCTGCACAGTGCTCCGCAGGTCAGGGCACTCAATCATTCAACACGCACGCAATAACAACCAGGGTAAATCTAGAATAATTGGAGTGGAGAAATTCGTAAGCAGTCATCACTTCTTTTTACTGTTAGCATAGTGGAAGCATTCCAGCGAACAAGAATACCCTTGACCATTTTGTTGCGACTTCTTGACGGACGGTTGATTTGGTACATATGGTACATGAAACAAGAAATAAAGCTTCCTCGAGGATAAGCCCGAAACGGTCGGTGCATCACGCACCGATAGCTCGAATCAAAGGTAAAAGCACAGCGATCTGCTAAGAATGTCTACGCGTAATTCAATGCTTTGAAACTTACTACATGATATAGCCAGCAGTGCGTGATTGGTCATGCGTTCGACAATAACAGTGCTCCTCACTTCGTCTTAATCTCGAAATACGCAATAACAATTAAAGATTTGACAGATAAAGACCAAGATTCCAAACGCTGAAAAGCCTTTCACGGTTAGAGCACAATCTGGATTCTACTGTGTCGAATTTTAGTCCAAACACCCGATAAACGATAATTTATCTGGCGCGAAAAGTTTAAAAGAAAGCAAAGAGGGCCAGGCATCACCTTCGCTAGCAGAAGAGGCGAGGGAAAAAAAAACTGAAGATACGATCTTGTCACCTATCCTACTATACAGCTTTCCGCTATCGATATGCGTAGAGACATCGAGTGACGCAACATGGCAATTTTTCCTTTCTAAAGTTAATATTTCATAGCCGCGTTAAGTACATTCCTTCGCCGTGATCAGTTTGCGAACCAGCCGCGGACAGCGAGAGGAATACGAAAACCCAAATTCTTCTGACTTGAGACCCGAAGAGAGACTTGCAGAAGAAGAAAGGCTTTACGTTTCATCGGTCGATAACAACAACACTAAATTAATACTTTATCTTGAATATAAACTAAGAACAGTACCTTTTCAACTCGCCACTATTTGTCGGCTTCTGAGGCACAGCCTCCGAGAAGTGCTGACTTTGCGTTATCTGGTAAACAAGAAAGATTATTTTTAGCTCTACTAGAGTTTGCGATTATGAGGCGCCAATGCGAAACTTCACGCCTAAATGCTAAACCAGACCCGACATATCTCGGTTTACCTTTGATATCTCGGTTTAGTTAGCTCTTTATATTTGCGAGCAAAATTTGTGCATTTCATTTTGTTACTTTTTGTTACTACCGAGTATAAAGAAATTTACTACTACTACTACTACTACCCGACGTGGGCGCTCGAAGGCTGCTTCCAAATGATTTGAACCTGAACCCTGAACAAAGCGATGCTTAGTAGCTTAGCGACGCTTGATGCTTTAACCAAGTAAAGATGGACGCCATAACAAACGCACAGCACAACACATTATAAAGGCTTAATAACCTGGAAGTCGGAAGACACGTCTTCCTCCAATCCTTCAAAAATACCATCAACAAGGCTATCTGGCTTGCTTAACTTCCCACCACTCTGCGGTTCTGAATTTGCAGATCCAAGACGCTTTCGCTTGCTCGGAGACGAAGGGGCGGCGTCTGGTGGTGTTGCAGACTCGCCCCACGCACAGTTAGCAGGCTGAGCACAGCTGGCACTCTGCCTGTAGAACTGCTGCGACTGCATGCACTTTTGCTGCCAACGATAAAGCTCGGTCGTCAGAGCCTGGTGCGTGATACTTAACGTATTGGCTTCTTGCTGAGCATGCTCGATACCTGTGCTTAACCTAAACAAAGAAATGTCCACACCACAAATAAGCAAGAGAGAAACGCCAAGCACATGAACTAAACAAAACAAACGGATAAAAGAAAAGGATACAAACACTGCAACGTTGATGAATAATACGTAAATAATAAAGAATAACGGGGAAAAAAATAAATAGCAAACAATAAAGCAAAAACATCAACAAAAAAAATTTAAATTTAAATAAAAAGACGGATGAGACGAAGCTCTGGCGATGAACTAGGATTCCTTCAAGGAACAGGCGCTTACAAGTCTGCTGTTGAAAAAATGGCATACTCTCAAGACCAAGGAAAATGCACGCAAATTTCATCAACTGCAAATTCCTTCAATGAACAGGCACTTACTAGGCCTAAGTCTGCTGTTAGAAAACAATAGCTTACTCTCACAACCACGAAAAATGCACGCAAAGTTCATAAACTGCAAATTCTGATACAAGCTTCCCAGTGTAGAAATCTTCGCCCAATTGAAGGCAGCATCACTCATCAATATGAAAGCACAATCAGAAAGATATCCTACACAGACGAAAGGCAAATGCCAGAGCAAAATTAGAAGCGTTTTGATTAGAGTCATGAGTGAAATTATTTGAAAACTTCGGGCTAGCATGCACCGCACCTTTGAAACTCTTCGTCAGAGCCAGGTCTGCAACAAACCCATTCCTTGTTACGCAACAGTCTATCAGTTTCCTTCGTACCAGCAGCCAAGCGAGTTCGAAGATCTAAACAGTTGGTATAAAGACAAATTCGAAATGTAGCTTTTAAAATACGCCCTAAAAGCACTGCAAATAAAAAGAAGGTTTGGGAGTTTAACCTAGCTTTGAAAATTATATAATTTGAGACATGATACACAAAAGACAAAGCTTTGGACTGCATCTTAAAACGGACTTAAGAGGTTGCTGGTCACAGAGTGGTCACACAAGTAAGCCAGTCGCACGCATTCAGAAATATCTTACTTCCTTTTCATAAGCAATGCAACAATAGACCAGCATATACACTCCACTCCAGGATCTATTGCGTATGCTTAGAAAGCACCCACAGCTGTGAATTCATTTAGGGGCATGCAAATAAAGCATCATCGTAACATCTCACCCTGGATCTCCACAGTGTGCCTGCTCAAATCACGCTCAATATCAGCTTTTCTTTGATATAGCTTTTTAGTATTTGCAAGAGCCTCCTGCCTTGTCTTTACCTCTAGAGAGAAGACAAAAACCTAACAGTTTACAGCGAAGTAAAAACAACAAAATATAATAAGAAAAAACAATCAAAAGAAAAGCATGCAAAGAAAACTTACAAATGAAATTAAAAAATAAAATATAAAAATATAAAAATATAATAATAAATAATATATAAATAATTTAATACTAAAATATAAAATAATATAGTATAACATAATAACATGATAGGAACATATAAACTTAAAATATATAAAACAATTTACAAAGACAACAAATTAAAAACAGAATATGATGATAAAAAAACGTCAAAGAGGCTTCCGATACACTAGACCTCAGTAACAATAGTTATAACTACAATTGCAAATAGAGACCTATTGTTCGGTCACCATGTTTGTGTAATGCACTTGTTTGTTCAGCACAATGCAAAATGTATTTGTTTGCAGCAGGTATACCTGCATCCAAGGCATTCATTTCTGCCTTCAAAAGAAAAAGTTGGTCTTCCAGTCCCTTCTCGAAAGCAGGACTATCATCATCGAAGAGGTCGAACTCTTTGATAAATGACTTGCTTAGCATTAGAAACAAACGCCTATAAATGAAACAAGGGAAGATCCAAAAATAAAGGCACAACATACAAAAATCTCCTCGACAATGGCGTACAGTAAATAGGTAATAAACAGGGTCTATGCCCCAGCACAACAGCTCCAAAATACGCAAGTCATCAAAATACTTTTACGAAGTCGAATTCGGTACCTAGAGAAGCGTAGTGTAAGGATAAGCAGAATTGGAATATACAGGACCGCATTTGCTTACCTGTACCTGAACAGAGAAAGTAAAACAGCTCACGCCCAGACAAACTAAATCGATGATCTGAAACTTCATATAACGGTTACGTAAGTCCGTGAACGATGTCACATGATCCATGATTGCCATTAAAATGCACGTTTTCTGAGCTCAGTCACGAAGACGGCGATTAGTAAGCCACTCCTGAGGGCATTCAAGCGAACATTTGTTGCGACATTTGGGTAGCAAGTCCTGTTGTCCTGACGTTTTTCATCCAGGATGGTCCCTGGTCAGTACGGGTCGGACCAGGATGGTCGCTGGTTCAGTTTCTGGGTTTTTCTACATCTGTCTCTAATAACTCGCAAATTACGCTTCCTCGTTAACATATCTCTCGGACGTAATACTTTCATTCTCGCACTGCAGAAGACAGACACTGAAACGCCTAACTCGCCTAAATCGCAGCAAGTCATTATGACAAAGCTTGGGTATACTCTGGGACCTTCTCACACAAGCTGGAGGGAAGAAATATGTGGAGGCGCAGCACCTTGCTTATGAGGGACAGGAATAGGCCAGCCGCCTATGAGTCGAGACACAGTAAGAGTCCGAACAGCTACCTAGAGCACTCGTTCTAGCAAACCTGAGCATCTCGCCAGAAATACGTATTAATCAGCATTATGGCTTGAAGTCTATCAGTGAGGGTGGAATGATCAAATTGTACAAGCTAATTCCGATAAAGTTTCATGTTTTGATTACAGTTCTCGGGTTAATGAGGCACTTGCACCATATCGCTATTACATGTAATCTGTTATCCATATGTATATGATATATAAATACATATATATATATATATATATATTCAATAAGGGTATGTCACCATATATTCAATTAGGGTTATGCCACCATCCATAAATGACAAAAAGAGAAAAAATCTCAAGTTAGTGCAAGCTTTCGACAATCTACTGCTGTAATATTCAGGCTCAAGTCTGAAAATAGTTACAAAACAAAGAAGCATAACAACTAATAATACTAGTTAAATAGCTTCAAAGGATATGATTGCCCCTGGGTATTCAAATTAGGACAATCCTTCTTAATAAGATACCTTCCTTTATTTTAAGACACAAGCTGCTACCGTCACTAGAGAGGATAACAAAGTCCGAAGATGCTATGGCATTATTACAAGTCAGCGTGTGATCTCGAACAGCCGTGCTGCATTGACCTTCAAACAGCTTCCCAGTAAGTGGAGAGCGGACTTGGTGTTTAGAAAGTCTCTTATGGACGTGGCCCTTAGTTTTACCAATGTTAAGTAGAATAGCATCTACTGCACTTATACCTATAAACTACGCCAGACACAAGATTTAATGGCAACCTGTCTGCAAAGGAAAAGATCGAGCTAAATCTATTGGTTGACTTACATGTAACTCTTAAATTGATTTTGGGAAAACGATGTTTGTTAACTCTTTTAATTTGCCTCTCGATCCTAACCGACACACATCCTAAAAACGGCAAGACAATGTCAATGTGTTCCTTCAGTTCAGGAAGTCTTCTGGAATGATTAACTGAATGCTTGTTAACCGTGCTAAAGAAGTTCTTAACCATCTTATCGTTGATCAAATCAGGAAATGCATTTTTCTTTAAGATCGACTGAATACAAAGAACTTATGAATAAAAAGCCATTCTGAGCAAATCATCTTGTTCGGTTCTGTTCACCGGTTTGTTTTGTAACTATTTTCAGACTTTAGCCCGAAGATGACGCCAGTAGATTGTCGAAAGCTTGAATAGTTTTTCTACTTACACCTACAAGGTAAAAAAACATTCTGCCCTTTCGTGAACACCAGCGATAACTGGTGAATACATGCATTCAACTTGCAACGAACGTAAGCGCTCTTGATAATGAAGTTCGTAGCGTTCAAATGCATTCTCCGTGCGGAAATTGTACCACAAAATATTGCCGGATTATGATTTCTTCACAAGGGCGTTTTAAGTCTCAGACAGACACAACGAACTCAGATATAAAATGGGAGTGCAACATACTAACACCTCTTCTCAGCACCTTGCTCTTCTAGTTTTGTCTACACAAAGAGTAGAAATATTCATACCAATAACTTTGCATGAAAGACTTGAGTCAAACTCTTCCTCAAAAATACCACTTAACATATAAGATTGCAGGTCTGCTAGCAACTGACACGAAACAATGCACCCTTGCTAACCAAGCCCATATGCGGAGTCACGCAAACGGCAAAGGGAATTTCGTATTACTGGCCATCAGTAACCTGAAAACCCAGTAGGTGATATACGAGAGAACTTTAGATCATCTATGCATTAATAATACAGCCTTGAAAGCCTCACAAGGCTTCATATCACTGATCTCTATGATAACTGGATCGTGCACGTGATGTAGAAAAGTGAAGCTGCGGGCGACCATGTTGTCGTGACCACAATCAAGAAGCGTTTGACTGGAGCCGCTGGAAAACTTTTCAATTTCGAACCATCCTGCAATGTCTGAGCAGACATTGCCTAAAAAAACTGAAAAAGGTTTAACCTCTAGTGTACTTTTATGCTTATCTGATTCTGTTTGGCTGAAGGGGATACGGAGAAAAGCCCGTAGTGTAGATATTTGGCCGATGTGACCACTAGGATACCCCGGTGGCATGTGACCAAATGTTGGCAGACACTCTTGTACGGATCCAGCTCTCAGAGATCCAGATTAAGTGAGGCAAGATATTGCTTCTTACCTGGCCTAGTAGCTGCTTTGTGCTTCTCGTAATAACCATCAGTCCACTACTCCTACTCTCCCAGCAGGAAGCACGTTCAGATTGCTTCCCTACTCATAAACAATATCAGCCAAGAGTTTTTTCTTAGTAAAGAAAGAGCGGACAAACATAAATCCCTCAAGTAAAATATATATTACCTTCATTAATGATAATAACATGCCATACCGTCGGTAATCCAGTTGTTACTGCAACAAAAAAAAAAAACTTTTGGTCGTTTGTGTTTCGGATATCCTGATATGATGATATGATATGTGATATCCTCAGTATGTAACTTTCCATAATGATCTAACTTCAGCATAATTTGTAGCAGTCGACGTAATCATAGCGAGGACGTGATTTACCTTGAATGCTGTACTTATCATGTGGTCATCAAGCTTTTCAAAAAGTTTGCAAGATGTCTCCCCGAAAACAAACAAGTTAAGTTTTTACGTCCATGAAAAAATCTATCGCATCTGAAAGTAACCTAAACATTTAATAGCTTTTTCAATGTATGTTGTTCGTCTTGCTTGACAATTTAAGTAAAATTGCAGATTTGAGCTCTTATTGGTACTTATAGTATTTCTTGATAGTGTGTTTCATGATGAGCAAAGAGCAGCGGTATCCTGCTCAGCACAGCTTCGGGAAGAGTTAATATAGATTGCTTTTCACGTATGCCTTTCAACAAAGCATTTCAAGAACTTTACTTTTGTTCCTAAATGCCTGCTTTTTTTCAAAGTTCTTTTGAAACTCCTGCTGTAAAGCTTCACATAAAGTTTTTTGGCGAGCTGATAATACTATAGGGTTTGTTGCAGCAGCAAGCCTTTTACAATTTTCTGCTTAGATTGCGGAGAGATGCATCCTTTTGTTAGAGCCTAGTGTCCCACTTGTTTCTGAACAAATGGGCGTGCTAAGAATATTTGCTAAGAATAGAAAACAAAAATACAAATATTTGAGATTAGCAACATATAGATGATCCTTGCAATTATAGGTAATCCGCCCCATGCTTTTCTACAATTTTTTTATATGAAGTGGTAAATTTTATTCAATTGGAAGCGTTTGGTTGACGTTTCACTCTTTTACAAGCTCGATTTACAAATTTCTTTTGAAAATGGTTGGAGCATAGTATTCACAGGGTTACAAGGCCACACGGCACATCCCCACAAGCTAAGCAGCTTTCCTTATAGGATCAGACCAGATCTAATTCCAGCACTATTTCAGTGTTTCAGTGAAGCCTCGAAGTATAAAATAGAAGTGATAAATGGTATTAACACAGATGTGATGACTAGTGAATACTTTTGACTAAAATTCCTTGCCCTTACTTCCTTCGCTATTGCTTTTTGCTTTCTCTCTACTTGGGTTGCCTTTTCTCCGCTTATTGAAGCCAAAAGCACAGCACTGAGTACCATTTTGCCCATTTTTGCGACAAGCTGACACAAGCTAACACCATCCAAGGTGGTCACAACAAGATGGCCACCTTGAGTGGAAACTTAGCTTCACTTTTTCTCCCGTAAACACCATAGGCGCGCAATCCAGTTTACATAGAGATCAGTGATATAATAAACAAATAAGCAAATAAAACAAGTAAACAAGACATCTCAAGACATAAAAACGAATCTAACACATACAAACGATTCGGCAAGTTGAGACAATTCAAGGGACGCTTGAGTTTTCTGCTCTAATAGTATGTTCTCACGTAAATTTAGCCACTTGTGCTCTACATCGTCATGTACAAATTTATTCTGCGCAGCCGCCAATTGCCCTTTCAGAGACTGAGCCTCACAAACAGCTTCACGGATCTTATCTTGATATTCCTGAATCTGTTGGTTTACTAAAAGAGAAGAAATTACTATAGAGCTGGACAAACAATAACGACACAAAATAAGGCGATGAATGCATGAGATTTAAAACACAATAACAGGCATGCAATATTGTAAAAGGGCAAAAACAAACACATCAATACATACAAGTATATGTAACTTATACATACCGTTCATGCATACATAGATACAGAGATACATAGAAACACATACCTACGTACATACATACACACATACATACATACATACATACATACATACATACATACATACATACATACATACATACAT
>QQSS02200894.1:0-12151 GCA_003687565.2 Craspedacusta sowerbii
TAGTAGTAGTAGTAGTAGTAGTAGTAGTAGTAGTAGTAGTAGTAGTAGTAGTGGTGGTGGTAGTAGTGGTAGTAGGAGTAGTAGTAGTAAGGGTAGTAGGAGTATACCAGGATGCAACAATGTGTGCTACAGAATCTACTTGAACACACACAAACACCAGCTACAAGAAGGAATCTAAATAGCATTGCTTCAGCTAAATTTGGCAAGCTACCAAATAAATTATGGTGCTGATTCCTGGATAATGCCCGAGCAAACTACTGGCCCGATCCTCCGATTAACTACATTTTACAGTCAGTACGGCCAGTCTGTTGTGTACGACCCAAAAGAAATGCCGCGTGGCAACCACGGTGACCTAGGCATATTCCCAGACCGAAATTACAAGTGGGTAATCGCACGCCACATGTGGCTTAAGCAGACGCCTGAAATTATGAAAACGTCATTATCTCGAAGCGCATAAAAAATTTCCCAACTAATGGCCACCATGCAATCAATCGACAGCAAAACCACATTGCTTTCCTTTCCAAAACCAGATTGCTTTCCTTTACCCTTCAGAACCTTACCTTTCGTTCGACCCATCCACATGCATTTCTGGAAGGAGTCCTTCCAGCGCCTTTATACACGCCTGGAAGCCTTCAAGAGCTTCGTTTTTCCGACCACATCGGCCATCCACTTTCGCTCGCATCATCATCAACTCCAAGAAGGCGTGGCCATCCTGATAAACGAGGAGGATAGCAGATCACGAAAAACAGTAATAATAATAATAATAATAATAATAACAATAATAATACATAAAATATAATACAATATAATACAATACAACATAATGTAACATACAATATGACATGTTATAATATTATATATATATAATGTACATGTAAGGAGAAGAACATGCTACTCACACCGCTATTATGAATTTAAGACGAGTGATTTTATGTGACTCAAGCGCATGAACAAAAACTTGGCGAGAAAATATGTCTCTCGATAGGAAAATCCCGATTCTCAGGCAGTCCTACAGATCATCCTAAATAAGCACGCTGTGCAACAGCTGTGGCAACGCGTGTTGCCCTGTGGCTCAAGTTACATGAAATCTGGTGTTCCTTGCCTGGGGAGCGCAATCTCCCAGCACTCCGTTTGACCACAACGAGTCTCCGCAGGACAAATGGATGAAGGTCATTCCCATGTGTAAATGCATGCTAGCTTCAAACCTTTTCTCCATTTGTTTATAGTTTTGAACCCCAGCAGCTAATACCGCTACGATATTTTTGGCACTGCAAAGCAGCAGCTGGTGTGTAATAACATTTCCTGTGCTCTTCGCTAATTAAAACACGCAGACATCGCATCTTTCCTCGCCATCTTACTCGCGCATTGAAAAACGAATCTGAATTAACAATTAAAAGATAAAATATGACAATATAATTAATTAGTAGGGCTGAATAATTCATTCTATGATGTATTAGTTAGTAAAAGCAAGGTAAATTGAGTTGGAATACCTACTGGGAAATCCAGTATCGACAGATCCAAGTAGCTTTAAAAACGTTAATTCAGTAGTCTTATTTCAATTAACTACTAAAATAGACTAATTACGGCATTCACCAGAACGCGCAACAATTACCACCTTACAAATTCCTTCCCAAGATCTCTCACCCAAAAGCATTTTTTGGTAGCAAAGCGAAGAAATTGGTAAACTATTTTACCGACCGCCTACCTTGGGTGTATTGATATCGGACATAAGCTTTTCACTTTCTCGAAGGTACATGTCAGCCTAAATATATGGTAATCACAAAGAGATTTTATCAACAACTGGGCCGCGTGGGAGAACCCAACCCAGTTTTTGATATCTAAGCTGCAAAACGAGCCTTACAAGCGTAATGGGCCGCTACACGTGGCACTCTAACAGTCGACTACCATCTTATCTTTTCACGCTAACTTCGCATTCATTACTTTTCATTACACTACAATGCATTCATTCTTTTACAACAGTTCAACTTAGGTGTAAAAACTCCAGTCTGTTTAACAAATTCAACTTTCCGTCTCACTTCTTCCCAGTTCTTTAGACTGTACGCCAGGTGACCAAGCTAAAAAAAAAAATTACGATTAGCAGAAGAAAAAAATAAAACTTGGAGTACAAGACACAAGCGTGCACTATCAATTTCTACATAGAAATACGTAACTAAAAATGTAAATATTGATGAACGTAATCCAAACACGCTGTCAAGGTCAAGTTATCGTTTCTTGACGACTACACCATTGTCCCGATCACGCCATACTTAGATTCTTAGCGCAAACAGGGAGAATTTCGTAAGACGCCACGTCAGCAAAGACACGCGCAGATGACTATTTTATGCAGGCAAGCGTCACTCAAGAGATAGATCTCCAACCAGAGAACATATTCCCATAAAAGCATACACAGACTCCGACATCGACACAACAAAACTTACACACACACACACACACACACGCACACACACACACACACACACACACACACACACACACACACAGTATCAAAATGGAAATTTTATCAAAATTGTAACAGATATCCAAACTGCTTCGCCATGCCAATGGGCAACTAGACAGACGAAACAGTTTCAGGTAAAACGCGGTTTAATTCGCAATAGCAATGAATTCGTTCTGCGTAGGTTTGGTGGGTGTACGAATGTCGGTTTAGCGGAAGCAGGTCATCGCAGATAACAAGGGAGCCAGCAATTATGCTACTACAAAATTCGATAAAATACGGCTATGGCACCGGGAATTTACGGGAATTTACGGGATTTTTCTGGGAAATTCCGGGATGCTCCTGGAAAAGTCATGGCGAAAAAGTTTTGCGGGAGCGGGATGTTTTTTCGGGAATTTCTCGAAAAAACACATGAGCGGAATGGGAAATTTTTCGGAATTAAATCGCGATACCATTTACCCGATTTTCAAGGATAATAGCAGGACATTAGGATCTTCCCTGGGATACTCTCCGTCGTGCAGCACCTTGGAAGCCCTAGAAAAGGCGGAAACTCCCATTCGCAAAACCATAGGGCTTACCGTCGTCTTCCGTCCGCTCATATCCAAGTTTGTTGCATTTGCTAAATTACATAACTTTACAACACTAACTCTCCTGTATCATATGGATGACCTTAATTAAAGGCGTGCACAAACGTCTCATACCTGCAAAAGATACTCTGTTAATGCATATGGAATGGGTATAACATTCCTGCGTCCTTGCAAAGTGTGCCCCATAAGCGCATAAATTCATTCTTATGGTCCATCAATTACAATACGCCGAGCTCAAGTCTTTCTGCCAGGACATTCTCTCCATGCCAGTTCCAAGCGAATGCACAAATTTACGAGCTCTTTCGTCTAATTCACAACCTACTAGTTGATACGGGCTGACATCGCCTGAGCACGTTTAATTGAATTGGGTAAAACATTGGACGGTACACAACGTGCCGAAGAACATTTTGGAAGGCTTGGCAACAAACTACTACTGCCATCATCCTCAACATCAAGCGTATCGATCACATCACCAACACCCCAATCTACGCACCCACAGACAAGATGCCACTACTGGTCATCGCCTTCACAGGCAGTTGAGACGGATGGGTGACATCTTGCGAATGGGACGACACGATGAGCAGCTCTCGAGGCAAGAACCGACCAGTGAATGCGCATGGTACGAACCAGCAACACTCGGTAAACCAAAGCGTGGCAGGCCGAAAATTGTCCATCCTCAATACATCGTGCATTCCATAAGACGTCCTGCTCGCTTGACTGCACCAGAGATCGTAAAAGCAGCGAAAGACCGGGACACGCGTAATAAGTTTTCGCCGGCACGAGCTACACAGCTGATGTGCACATTGGAGGAACCGACTGATTATGATGATAATGATGATGATAATGCTGATGATAATGATGATGATGATAATGATGATGATAATGATGGTGATAATGATGATAATGACGATGATAATTATGATGATGATGATGATGATAATGATGATGATGATGATGATGATGATGATGATGATGATGATGATGATGATGATCATAATGGTGATGATGATAATGACGATGATAATGATCATGCTAATTACGATGCAAACGATGATGAAAATGACGACGAAATTAATGATAATAATGATGATAATGAAGATGACGATGATAATGATGATAATGATGATAGTGATGATAATGATGATTGTGATGATCATGATGATAATGATGATGACGGCGATGATATGACTCCAGTCAAAAGAATGAGCGTCTCAAATAATTACCTAAAATGCCTAATGAATTGGTTATCATGTGGGGTCCCGATCAATAATAGCATAAATATTACAGCCGTCACTCGACTTTGTGCAAGACTCCATTTCTTTCTCATTAATTATTGGAACATGTCTGGTCTCTTCTTTGACTCCATCTTATAGAGTCTTGGAAGCAACTGGCTTTCGGAAGACTTCAAAAAGTCCTTCGCTGGCCCTCAGTTTTATTGAGATTTAAGATTCAAGATTGAATTTATTTTTACCCATAAAGACAGGACCCATTCACACAGTAAGTCAGAAAATTACAAAATTAAAAACGAAAGGGAGAGCTCCTGGTAGCAAAGCTAATCACAATTGAGGAGGTCTCCAAATCCTGCTAGCTAAATGTATCATGAACACACAAAAAAACGAATGATAAAAGCAACTTGCGCGTATAACATCAGTATTTATACAAATTAGTATACAAATCGCATGAATTAAAATTGAGGCACGAAAATTCTTGGATTCGCGCGAAGGTTAACCCGGGTAAATCGGAACCAACCTGGGCAAAATTGAGTTTTTTGGTAATACAAGGGTCGCATAATTTCAGGATTGTCAAGAGAATGAGCGACTCTACACTTCGGTGTGCGGAGTGTCATGGATTGCTCCATGATTGAACTGTGAACTTCCTCGTTGCTCAACATGCAGCAAGACTCACGAAGTATCTATTTATGTAAATATAAAAAAAAAACAGGTGATCGCTTCGAGACGGGGGGGGGGGCATATCTACATAGTTATATGGCAGGTAGGAAATTATCTGACATGTACGGAATTTCTATTAAATTAATTGACGCGTTAGTATCTCAGGAGTTGGTTTGTTGTGATCAAGTTGCATCTTACGGCGGCAAAAGTCCGGGACGAGAGAGATGTTTAGAAGTAGGGCTGAGAATATATAGCCTACTTGCAACTCCACTTTTCTGTCTAGTGTCCGCGAACCAAAGAATCCTAAAGACAGAAAAATGAATCGTTTGTTAAGTGTAAAGCAACTTGCTCAGACTAGAGATATCTGTTCAGATGAAGGAACAAGCTATGTTTGGCAAGGCTGAGGCCAGGCCTTAAGCCCAGGATACATGCAACTAGCCTCGACACCTTTCTCTTCTTGGCTTTTTTTATCCCAGCGGGCACTAGGCTCTCCCTTGAGTTAAAAAAAATCCTTGCATATCCTCAAAACTCAGAGACAAAATAGCTCCAGTTGAAAACTAGTTGATGTTTGCTCATCCGTCACGTTTATGCCTTTGACGCTTGAGTACTTAAACACAGCGGCCAAACAGAAAATCGCGATTCCTAAGTTTAGGAAACGGCTACACGAACGGCAGGGACACACCGTGGGAAAGCGTAAATCACCTGAACTGATTAGCTACAACCCATGACATACTTAAGAGCGCACTCAAACCATTTCCGTGACCAGGGACAAATTAAACATCGCACTTAAACGAATAATAACAATTGAACGACGCGAGGAGAAGCAACCACAGATGGAACGAGCGTTGGTGGTTAACGGCTTCTTCTGAAACATAGCGGTCGTGTGTGCTGATATGTTAAATGGTATTCTGGCCATCGGGCACCACGAAATGCATGCACATACACGGGTGCATGCATGCACGTGTGTGTGTGTGTGTGTGCATGTGCGTGCATGTGTGTGTATGTTAATGTGCATGAGTGCGCGCGTAAGTTTGTTAATGGTTTAACTTGAGTCTAAATATCCCTTCAACTGGTCATGCGTAAGGTAATAGCATTACTTCAAACACACGTGCACACAGACAAAAAAAACACAGAAAGCACACACGCAAGCACACACACAAGACACACACACACACACACACACACACACACATACACACACACACAAACACAAACACGCACAAGCACAAGCAGATCTTTCAGCGAGGACAACAATGCGAGTCGATACGAGAATACTTTCAGATCTCAGAAAGACTCCAACTTCGCATTGACCCGATGTCGCTTCCAGAGAGCCCAGAGGGTGGACAACCTCATTACTTTTACGAGACTTGGCTACATGGGATGACTTACAGAGTTCCTGAGCATATCCGCACTTACCAAGCGTGTCAGGGAAACACAGCCTATTTGAGAAGTGTGGCAAGTTCGCAAGCACACCACCGTGGCTGTAGTCATTACATAGCAGATTTCTCCTCTTCCATCGACTCGATGGTTTTCGTAGCACGAAAACGCCGAAAGGCATGCATGGCATAGAAAATTTTGGCTTCAGCTCAAACTTAGCTAGGTGAATCGAAGAAACTTGCATTTCCCTCGGCATCATGCAGTAACGACCAAAAACCATAACAATCACAACAGCAAGAACAAAAACAACAAAAACAACAACAACAACGTGATTTAGTAAACTTCGATGTATCGAAGAAATGCGCAGCTTTGTCGGCATGACGCAGCCACGACAAAAACAACAATAATAACAAAAACAACAACAACAACAACAACAACAATATTTATATTTTTGTCGATACCAACTCATACGCTACCAATAAAAAGACTGCAAATAATAACAATAGTAATAAAATAGTAGTAAAAAATAATACAAATAGTACAATATTCCTTTACACAGGACTCACCGAGTAGGCTTCTTTCGTTCTTTCCAGCCACTTCAAAAGCTTAATCATCTTCCTCCTCAGGTTGGCAAATCTTTATTCGTCAGCGTCAAAACGTCTGCATTTTGAACATCCGCCTCGGAAGCGTATGCTACTTGGAGCGTCCGCCAATAAATATGACAAGCAGATCCCGAATCGGCACAACAAAGCAACTCAGACACTACTAGATGACATCAGCTTCATCGCCCAGTGACACTTTCCTTACAGCGATCAGCGAAACAGGCCTCCCTGATAGCATGCTTCAAAACACCTCGCTCTCACAATTAATTTTAAAGCGCATTTCTCCGATACCGAAGTCCTGGCAACAGGACTTTTGCCATTGCCCATTCAGGGTAAATGCGCCCTAACAATTGACTACCTATTAAAAACCTTGTTGCAGCCAAACAGGGGTCCTATCTGGACAATCTATCTGCGACGAAGGCTGGTCAAACGGTCACCACACCGATATGAAATCCCGATGATGCTAATGACCGCCTTGATGACTATCGCCAGGAAGCTCTTGGGGCACACTGCAAATGACGCTATAACATGGCAGATAAGGGAAACCCCAACCGCCCCCCCTTTAACAAAATAAACATGCCAGCGAAAAGAACTCCGCATTTTGGAACTCACCAACTTGTCCATTGCCATCTTTTGGAAGGGTCACGGTTGCTACTCCATCGAGAACCGAGCCCTTCTGGCTGGGGTGGAAGACCGCGTCACCTATCTTCAGACAACGAGAGCTGTCTACCAGTGTGATATCGTGCCTTGCTGTTGGCATCACGGTCGAATTGGAAGGGCAAGGCAACCAAATACCGCAAGCTAGGCTCATATCACATTATCACATACGACCAGTGCTGAGCACGTTACTTTTAAAAAGTAATTAGTTACTGTTACTAGGTGCTTCTTCTGAAAAGTAACAAAGTTATTAATGGCACTACATTCCAAGAAAAGTAACTAGCTACCACGAGGAGTAACGATTGCGTTACTTGTTTTAAATCCTTCCGCATAAAAATTGAAAATGTTAGAGAATGTGGTGTTTTTTTTCTGGCATGCTTAAAAGGCACATACATATAGTAAGAACGGCAAAGAAGGGGGAAATGAAGCGGTTCTTTATCATTGAAACTAAACCTAAACGGGTAACATACAGTGCCACAATTAAGAAGTCTTACTGAATCCAAACTATCTTAGCCATAAAAGCGCTTACGCATCTTCTCGGATTTTTGGTTCTTTAAGCTGGCTCTTTTAGTTGAAAGTCGGGACCCGGCTCACAGCCTACCTTATTTTAAAAAATATCGCATATAAAAAATAAATAAAGAATGGAAAAATGCGCTTTAAAGCAATTGACAAATTATCCATAGAGTCGCAATAAGTCATATTGAAATTCCATAAGCTTACAACGAACTTATACAGTCGCGGCTCATGTAACATGAATCCGTACACGTCTTAGCCGCGATACCATTTTCTTCCCAAGAAATTGGGGTGACGCGGTAAGTCATACATCCTATACTTCACATGACAGCGTTAGCGGAGTAATGGCAGATAAAATAACTAGTTAGATTACTCGTTAGTCGTTACTGGAAAAAGTAACGCCGTTACTCCCCTCACTGCGTACCACATACCACATAAAATATAACGGTCCTAATTTTAACTTTGCCGCGCGCAGTGTATACCCCCCCCACACACCTTTAATGCAGGACAAGCATGACGTTATCTGACTCATCTGCTTCATTTCTGGGATAGAGCGGCTTTTCACGGCTCGCGACGAACGAGAGCTGCCAACTCGCTCGGTCTCATGCCTTCTCTTGGCTTTTGTACTTTTTCTAACACAAAATCTGCCATTTATACATTTCAACATAGATAATTGCTAGCAGTTAGGAATTACGAAATACAGTTAAGTCCTAATAGATTTTCATCAAAGCAGTTACATAAATTGCTTACATATGCCACCGGCATGACACACTTTATCTTTCAGAGTGCTTTTTATGACCAAATTGATAGGGTAGTCATGGTTTCCCCACTAAGGCCTACCAATTTGACCAATTTTTTTAAGTTTTTTCATTTTTTACTCGCTTTCGCATGAAAAGAAATGGTTTTACGAGGTTAGCACCTCTGATCTTTAGGTTTACAAACGTTATGTCGAAGATTTTTTGTGCTTTTTAGAACGAAAACGATGCTGATATCTGTTAGGATGCTTAGCATAAGAAGCATCCGAATATTAAATTCACTTGTGAGCGCGTACGGGTATGTACGCGTACGGAAACGCATGGGTACGTACGTACGTACGCATGCACGTACATACATACAGTTGTGTGTGTACAGTGTTAAGTAGGTTCCGTTAAAGAACCATTTTAGTATGAGCTTTTGGAATATTATGACGTCGGTGTTATTGTCGAGAGTTATCTTGATATGTGTTATCAAGTAGACATTGAATCGACATCTAAAGATTCCGATTTGAGCTCTTTCGAATCCTTTTCTTGGCATTCAGTTCCCTCTCCAATCTTTTAAAAAAGCCGAATGGACAAATTTAAGTTCTTTGCCTTGGATATGAAAGATATGAATTCCCTATTGACCGGTGAGGAGACCATCCCAAGATGTATCGGCATGGGGTTTGACCATGGAGTTGGCACACAACTGTTAAATGCGCAGCAGGAAATAACGATTTATCTAGAAATCAACGATTTAGTGTTATCGCCGAATGTGGTAATTGGGACTGAAGGTATCTTAGACCTGAAGAAACAGCAACATACAGCATTTTAAGAAAAGGAATCTCACAAAAGGATATTTGAGAAGGGTGAGAGAATACGGTTCTCGGGCGATTGCAACCAATGCACCAGCACGGCTTATCATCATTCCAACATACGGATTTCTGCCGTGGATCATCAATGAGCTTGTCGGCGTTGTCGTGAAAGCCTGTGAAACTTTACAGTACACTGGAAAATTTCCACATGAGAGGTTAAATACATAGGCTTAACTTACCTCGAACTGATGAAGGGTGCAAATCAAGATCTGATTCTCAGTGTCAGTCCGAGACCCTTAGACTATTACGCTTTACAACAACTACCCAGTGCAGTCATCTGAAAGGACCCCATGCCTGAAGAACCGCAAAGCAAAGAGAGACGGTCTAATTCGTATTGCTAAGCAGATGACTTAGCGCTATGTCGCATGAACTTTCTGCAATGCGCAACAACCAACATTCATGCACGTCTATCTTTGCGAGAGCTACAAGAGAGGCACAGATGTTGATGCAGAGATAAGCCTGGCACAGACAAGAAAAACGCCCATGTCGTTGCTTTTCGAGGTCTCATCTATGCAGTGCAAAAACAGCACATTGCTACTAAGCTTCTTATTCATGAGCAACGGCTGGCATCGGAAATCCGCCGTAACCTCAACACCGTATGCCGGCTATGCAAGTCAAAAGATGAAGACACAAAGCGACGGATGCGCAAAATATTATGTACCCCTCCGTTATGGAGCCCTGCAGAGCCAATCTAGAATGGCATTTACTGGTAGCACTGTCGAGAAGCCAAGTTTCAAGGACTGGACAAGCTGAGCGACAATGGATAGTTCATCCAAACCTACAAAAACTAAGAGTCTTGGTGGAAAAACCAAGTAAAAACATTTACTAAAGCCGGAAAAAAACCTTCCCGAGGTCTTGATATGGGCCCACTGGTCGTTCACTATGATCGAAATCGCCTGTCCTCTCGATATTCATGCCATTGGAAAGAAGAAGGTAATTGAAAGTACCTGCAAGACACT
Organism: Craspedacusta sowerbii; assembly: GCA_003687565.2. Classification (NCBI taxonomy): domain Eukaryota; kingdom Metazoa; phylum Cnidaria; class Hydrozoa; order Limnomedusae; family Olindiidae; genus Craspedacusta; species Craspedacusta sowerbii. The sequence continues at coordinate 10,649 of QQSS02200894.1, forward strand.
TACAGAAACACGCAATTAATGCATCCAATGTATTTTTTATAAATTTTTGCCCATGCACATGTGTGCTACGGAGCTTGCTGGCACGTCCCGTGGAACTGAACTTGACCGTAACAGGAGATGTTACGGTTTGGCAGCGAATTTTCGGTGATGCAAACCTGCTTGTAGACTGTAACTCGAGGTCATTTTTCCGAAACCAGGACAGTTTAGATGAGCAAATTTGAGGTGGCTTATTAGAAGAAGAATATATATATATATATATATACTTATATATATATAATTATATATTATATATATTCTTCTTATATATATGTTTACCCCTCATGCAGCCAACAAAACTTCTGATAATTTTTTCTTTTTAGAGAAACCGATAACAGAATTATTTCTGACACAAGATGCTAGAATGCTTCACCGCAGCAAGAGTACATAGTTTCTGAACAATGGAAAGGCCAAAGAAAAACAAAAGGATCAGGAAAAGCTCGCGAGGCTTGTGCAGTGTTGAACACTATTATATACTATTTTTATTTTTGCTCTCAACCAGGTATCAATGTGCTAATGTGTTAATTTGATACTATGCGACGGCTACTAGTCTTTGATTTAGAAATTGGCAGCAAGTAGATAAACTGTGTTCTTCTAACGTTAAGGCACATTCCTGCAACTAGGATACCTTTTAAAGGTACTTGGATCGACTAGTCTTAATGACCGGCTACCGTATTTAAAGAGGCTAGCTTCTGTTATTCCTCGAAAGCGAGTCGATGAAGGTTAGGTAATGGAATCGTGAAGGAAACTCGCCCCTTTTGGGTCCAGCATCATCATGTATCTATAACGTGTTTTGATGTCGTCCAGTTTGAGTGATTGCGGCTGCGCAGAAATTTTTTTTTCCAGATTCCGTAAATTCGGAAAACTTGATAATTCCATCATCTCGTTTTTGCACGCGATAAAGAATTTGCAGATGCATTTTCTGGACAAGACCCTCCTTAGTTAGCCATAATACACATGACAATTAAACGGACAGTAATGTAAGTGTTCTAGAATATGGAATATCACATAATTTCGTCCTTTAGATAGTATAGCTGCCACTGGTACGCTTTCAGACAGAAATTTGAGGACCATGAAATCTCGCTAGTTAAATAGCCACCAAGAGACTTGGTTCGAAACATGTTCGTTGGTAGAGTCGAGCGCGAACATTGACGTGAGTCGTTTGAAGAATTTGGGGCAAATATAAGTTGTTTTTGGTTGCCATAGAAATCACCAGTCTGTAGTGCCTTTATCATAATTTATAAAGGTTAATTTTGAAGTCCCGTTGAATACTGAAGAATAGTGAGATTGATAAACGTCACTGACGCGCTCGACTCTACTAAAGATTATGTTTTCAAACCGAGTCTCTTGGCGGCAATTCAACTAGCAAGATTTCATGGTCCTCAAATTTCCGCCTGTATATACATACCTATATATATGTATGTATATATATATGTATATATATATATATATATATATATATATATA
>QQSS02200905.1:0-12149 GCA_003687565.2 Craspedacusta sowerbii
TGTTCTGTATTTTATTGTTTTATAGATTTATCACGGAAAATTTAAAGACGGTTGCCAGACATTTACATCAATTTTTGCGGTTTTCGAAAATTCTTTTTGTCTTTTTGTATAAGTAATTTTTTCTCGTGTATACCAGTTTTGCTGCTAAACATTCAGTCCAGTCTTGTATATCTCAATATTAGGGTAACTTTATTGAAGAATTTTGTTTCTGCATCATAATCATTTGCTTAAACTTGGTATCTCACGTGTTGATGTAGATAAATTTTACGTCAATAATAACGCTCGATGTCTAACCATCACCTGGTATCGTTGAATGACTTATGAGGTCAGTAATTTGTTAAGGATAAAACGTTTTTGCCACTTGTGGACGTCCAAAACAGGGGAGGGGGTAGGGGGCCAGTCAAAAGTGGACCAAAGTGGACAAGGGGGGAGGGGGTAAGAATTAGCCAAAAATTGGTGGACGTCTTTTATGAATGAGCCCTTATCATTATCAACTGTGCCACTACAGTTATTAAACAAAATGGGGTCTAGTAACATGTATTTAAAAGGTGCAAGTAGCCCTCAGTCAGAACTTTATTCATTTCCTGGACATTGTTATTCTAATTAGCAAAAACATAAAGAGTTCGTGCCACCAACTTTTGGTCTAGGCTGACCTCATCGGAGCCATGCCTGGTACTGTAAAATCCTGCTGATCTAGGATTCCCTGTGAGCTTTTTATCGCCGCCCCCTCTGTCAAAGCCATCAAGAACAAACGGCAAGTTATGTGCTCCTTAGTGATCGAGTATGAATATTAGAATGAATATTAAAAGCATGTTGGGTGGGATGAAAAAGGTTTTGAGTTGCAGTAAGCGATAAATCTGCCCCAGTAATGAAGGAGACACTTCAACTAAACGGTTTTGTGGAAGTTACCTGGGCTTACATCTATTTTGCCATAAGTGGGGTAAGATTGCACAAATCTTGTAAATATTTGCATTAGCTGCTCGAAGGCTTAGCGCTAGCGTAGCTGATGTCATTGAGTACGGGGATGAAGTGATGAATCTGAAAAAGTTTGACGGTTAGCTGCAATGGGAATGTTTATTTCCCATATTTTATGTCGATGACGATCAGGAATATAATTAGGTTATATGTTCATATAATATAATAATATACTACAAGATAATGAAATATAACATCATCTGTGTGTGTGTGTGTGTGTGTGTGAGTGTGTGTGTGTGGGGGGTGTGTGTGTGTGTGTGTGCAATGCTTGCGTTTGTGACAGCGGGAATCAGCGGCAATGCCTTACATTATTTACATTTATTTTATTTATTTACATAATTTAATTAAGTACAAACATTAAAAAAATTTCAAAAAACTGACACGGCAACCTCATTATATGCTAGTACTATTTATATTGTTATCTAATACACTAATTTATTTTAGTTCATAGCAAGATTTCACACAAATGCGTTGCTAAATCGTATTTTTAAGTTGGCACGCGTACGACAAAGAGAAAAATCTGATCAAATGCATAGACATCGCAGGGACAGCTTACAGCTTACATTGAGTGTGCGTGACAATTCTAAATTGAGAACGAGGTACCCCAACCAGCCTTCAAAACCCTGGTTTTCAGCACAGCGAAAATGCAGAGCGCTGCATCAACCACGCGCTTAGTTGTTAGAGCAGGGCTTCTCCGACAGACACGACGATGCGTCTCGCTCCGCACGGGATGTCTCAACGCGGTCGTCACATCGCGGCATCACCCCATCATCCCAATTGGCGCCCTTCTTCTTGTCTACAATAAAATTATATTAGAATATTATATTACTATAAATCAAATAAAACCGGCGAGAGCCTGCTCTCTATTTTTATTTCTCTCGTTCTCTCTCTCAAGCATGCAAGACATCCAAATGAACCCATGATTTCTACCACGTAAGTGAGCATTGAAACCCAAGATGAACAACAACCACACCAACAACAAATGATAATATCAGCTACGTTGAGAGGACACTGCTTGCCATGACAAGGTCGGCCAAAAGCTCTTCTAACATGCTACGAATAAGCCTGCTTGACTAAATGACAATGGTTGATAGATGGACGTCCGAGCTGAAGATCTTTGCCTTACTCACCTAATAACTTATCGGGAATCTGCACTCGCAAAAGGCGCAAGAAATGCTTACGCTCTTCCTTCGACAACATGCATTGTATGACCTGACGCCCGTGGTGCCCACACATCCACACATCAGCCGAAAGGTCAACAGACTCCACGCTATATGAAAAAAAATCAAACATTCAACATCTAAAACATTTACAAAATTGATCCACGCCATATATTTGATTTGTGAGCTTGCCGCGGTGATGTTGCACTCAATTCAGTCCCACGCTTAAATTATTTAAGTTCGACGCGTTACAGAGATAAGAAAACTGCTCAAGCAAATTATCACCTCCTGGAAGCTTTGTAGATCCACACAATACAACCCATGTCTAAAATGAAAAAGAACAAACGGATGTGGGCAATAAAAATATATACTAGAACAAAAACCAAACAAGAGGATGGTTGTTCTACACGATGCTACGACTAAAAGAGACGGGCAAAGGCAAGGCCAGCAGAGCAGAAACGTACATGCAGTTGCAGAAGGGCGGGCCGATGGGAGGAGAGCGCAAATTTTAACAAGAAATCTTTGAATTGCTTCAACTCGGCCACGACCTGCTCGAAAGCGATGAACGATGTCGTGCTGGCTTCGCCTAACCCACGGAGAATCACAGGAGCAACTGACATTCGCCACACAAGCTAATTCACACACCTATATCCTTTAGCAGTTCGATCGTTTCTGCGCAAAGCTTTTCTTTTTGCGTATCTCCCTCTGTTAGAAGCAAGATCATATCGTCTCTGGATATTGGGACGATTCGCTTGCCAAGGTACCTGTGCAGCACACAGATTCCCTACAAGAACAATCCACCCACTCCAATTTATGACGAAAAATGTTAAATGAAGAGAAAAACCCTACTGCAACATTTCGCACGACTCAAAAGAAAGGGGAAAAAAGAAAATCATTTATAACCGCGCGCAAGCCTGACTGAAGGAGTCCATTATCGTTCACAGAACTGAACGAGGCAATGCGCCAGACGAACAAGACAAAACACGGTTTGTTGACTCCAACCGTTGTCGAACTGTGACCAAATGCGAGATTAAGAAGTTTAACTGGACTTTGATAGATTGTTTTCGACTGCAACATACGATATTTGAACTGGTGCTTTATGTGCGCACGGGTACGCATGCGCAGCTCGTATATCGAGCAAAGAGAGGAAGGTCGAGCCCACCAAATAGGAGATTGATGCATCGCGCTTGACGAAAAATGCAGCATGTACCTTCACAGAAGCATTAACATCCGCCCAAAGTTTGGTTGGTTCTAGTTGCTAACGCAACACGAGAGAAAAGGCTAGCGCTTGCTACCTCCTGCATGCAGAAAATAAAAAAAGCAGCTTCAGCAAGAAATTTTTCGCTAGTAATGTTGGGTATAGTAACTAACATCCTGTGTAAGTCTGTAGATACTGCTGTTGTCCCCAGTCACTCCCGCTTTAAATCCCGACCGAGCGATCACTCGAAGGCCAGTGTTGATAACCTTTAAAAAAAATCTCACACAGCAGGAACCCTCACACAAAACTTTTCAGTTTCACAAACAAAAGGAAAACTTTTGAAAATAGCAATATGAAGTCTCTTGCAAAGCGGAAGCACCGAGAGCCAAAGGCCCAGCCCGACAAGAATTGACAGGTTCAGACAACACAAAGAAAGAAGGCACAACAGGAATGGCGAGAAATTTCCTCAAATAGAAGGATGGAAATTTCGAATGCAAGAGAGTCAGAAAATACCGGACAACAAAATTCCTGAATGTGTTGAAGAACAGATAAACAGGCAGAATTACCTTCAGGTTACTTTCATTGTTGCTCACAATGTTGTGAACAGCGTCGGTGACCAGGTAAAAGTTTCGCTTCAAGCCTTCAATTTCACGTCTTACCATGAACAAGTAAGAATTTAGCTCAGAGGAAATTGCATAAAAAGCCCTAAACAAGCGAATGACCCGACATGATGATGAGGCACCTCGTGCCAACCACTAAAAACAACAGACATCCGTCGAAAAGCCAGAATGATGTACAGTCAAAGTATAACAAAATAAACGAAATCACTCAACAGGGCGCCATAACGTAACCGTAACCAATAAATGCATAAGAAGCAATAAGAAAGGACGCCACGGATGACCAATTATTCAACATAACGGCATGACGGATGACAAAAGCCAATATATAAACAAGAACTCGTTCGGCAAGAAAGCAGTGACACAGAGCCAATGAAAAAAAAAATAATTATAATAATAATAATACAAATACATACGCATACATACACACACATACACCGTTCGTCACTTTGAGAAACTGAGCAAAGCCACGCATTGCACTAACCGCAGAGATCGCAGATCTTCGTCAGTATCGTCAAGAAATACGTATGGACACTCTTTGAATGACGTAGGCTTGCGCGTTTTGTTTGGCGGAGAACCAACTCTGAAACGCGTGAAATTAATGAGAACTACGGCTAGCCGAGAAAATGCCAAAAGGCCCCGGATTTTCAAAATCGGCAAGCCTGAAAAATTATTATTATAACAACTGCTATGAGACAAATAACCTCTGTAGGTCGGGCAATACGATTAGAATAGAATAAGCTCCTTGGCGACCGAACGTGAGCATAAGGAAATATCGATATTATTTGCACTCACAAGTTCTCGTTGCCGTTAAAGAGCGAGCCTATAGTAGCAGCGCCGGCATCCACAGCTGCCGCTACGCAAGCGGCGGCTTCTTCCGTCTCACAGGCAGCCTCCATGTCAACAGCCTCCTCATCATCGATCACAATTTCGTCAGCTACCTCGGCCTTGGGAACTGTCATACCGGGGGCAATTTTCGTCTGTAGATGTAAAAAAATGCAATGCCCATAAGGTGAAGGACAATTAAACTCCTCGTACATTTTGAACGCAATTGTTCGCTAAAAATCTTCCACATAACATCCCGCCTGAACAATATCAAGCAACCCAGAAAAAGGTTCTTCGGGGGAACAGGATGGAAGAATGGTTTCCCGCAACATCGACTTTAACCACAAGTACCTTGGGCAGGACATACGAACAAATCAGTCAAATTATTATGGCAGCTTTTCAAACGGTGGAACGTGAATGACACCCGTTGTCGCCGATATTGGTGCTAGATTGTTGAGTGCGTACAGCATTGCCTTATTTGGTCTCAGTTGTTGCTCCTTCTTGCCTTTGCCCTGCAGCCTTGTCTCTACCCGCATGGCTATATTGGTTGTTGAACGTCATCCTCGTATTTGGAAGTAGTTATCACGGAGCACATCCGCAATCATAAGAGTATTTTCGAGTAAGTGTTACGATGAAATCGGTTTGCTGTTATTGCAATTTGCATCATGCGAGGTTTAAGTTGACAGTACGTAGTCCATTTAGTCCACCCAGCTGTTGTATAACTTAATTGTATCTTGAATTTGTTATAAAACGGGAAACTTGTAAATAGAGACTAGAAGTAGAAGTTGAACGGACAGAATACGACCAGTTCAGGAGGTCTTCTTAGGCTATAACGCAATACACTGATCTACTCACAACACCCGGCATTAGACAGAGCTTAAAGCAAGGTCAATTGTCCATGCTTAGGCGACAGACATAAGCAATCTCCAATTACACATGCACAATTGCGTTGTTTGCATACAAAACTAATTATTTGCGTCAAATGACCTTCAGTGAAAGCAAATAAAAATCACGGATAGCTTTAAGTTCTACTGACAGATTCATGACAGCAACGGCTCCTCCTGGGACAAACTTTGGTACCAATCCATAGTCACTCGGACACAGACTAAATTTTGACGCCGATGACGGTTAGCCAGATGACCAACCACAAACACATTAACACCGCAATAAAAAAAATACTTGCACCTGCCTAAGGATGTCCAGAGCTACGGTAGGGTTTCTATTGTTGTGTAAAAATCTTGATGTCTCTCACCTTACACTCAAAAAGCATAACAGATTGAAAATAACGGCGATCTAACGTCGCAAAACAGAACAATTAAACTAGCTTAACAAATTATGCCTTCTACATGCACAAAATGCTATGCAAGGAAAAATCTTACAGGATGTCTTGAAGTCGCACATAGATTGGTAGGAGGGGCTCATATTTTCAGCAAAAAAGAGGTTAAGGTGGGTCGAGTGATCAGATAAATCGCCTGTAGTACTATGTCATTAAGGAAAACGAGCACATCGCTTAATTGGATGTCTCTATTTTATGCCCTTATACAATGATGCATGGCAGTAGGCTCCGCAATTTTTTCGAGTATACGAGAACATTAAATATATTAAAGTAGTATATGAGAAGCCAAACTGTAATCGACATTGCTTTGTTATCGTTCATTAGGACTGTCACAAACGCAAACACACCCCGAATTTCTATGCACCTCCACAAGCTCTGCGAGAGAGTAAGGATGATGGTCCAAAAAAGCACAAAATAAAACAATGTTTTCACACGGTCATTTTGCGCTAAAAAATATAGCAATGGCCTTACGCTCTGTTGAAAAGACTCCCAAGGCAAGTTCGCATGACGCTTGCGATCGAAATCGTTCGTGCTCTTTTGCCAAGGTAAATGATCCTTTTTAGCGAAAACAGCTACGAAAAATCCGCCAGTGTTCTGAAGATGTGGGTAGATTCGCAGACTAGAAAGAAGAGGAACAAAATAACAGATTTACACAAAATATACGTCTTGAAAAATACAGCAATTCAAATCATCTCTAAGTCATACCGATCGGGCACCATGACCTTCCAATGAAGACTAATGGAGCCTTCCACCTCCTGCATTAAGTGACACAACACAAAGCCAGAAACAAGATCTAGCATAGAGCACAGCAGTCAAACTTAAGGTAATTTAGTGAGATATAAACTTGATTATAACAAGATATCAACACGATCAACAGAAATTAGATGGCTTAAGAGTTTGCCCAACCTATCCCGATCAACAGGACGTACACTTATATGACGGAAGCACAACAGCACATGTCAATAAATTTGTCCTGCTATCAATGTGACCTAGAATCCTAACTTTCTCCGCTATATTCCGTGCCCTCAAACAAAACCATTAAAATTACAATGACCAGCAAGTCTCGAGTCGCACAACAACCCGTTTCAGAACCTCTTCGATGAAATTAAATCGCAAGCAGACCAGTGCATACATCCAGTGTGCCGTGCCGTGCCGCCATTAGAGCCCACCCAGAAGCTGTTCAATTTCTACTTGTATAGCACGCCCACTGGCCATTAGTTCCACTCAAGGTCCCTGGAGCTTACATAAACGACGGCTTACATAAATATATTCTTACGTATCAGGTTTTGAAAGGTGCAATTTCAACAACAGCAATATTCATCGACAAAAACAACAAAAACAAATGCGCTCCTGTCACCTGCATAAGAAAATCACCAGTTTTTCCCTGCTCAGATATGAAATGACTAAAGGAATGGACAAAAGAAAGGATCCTACCATCTGTTCAGATGTAAAGATTCGACAGTTTTGGCCGGGGGTGGGAACATCGTCCGTTTAAATCCTTCCTTACGCGGGCAGTTGACGTCCGCGAACGTCTTGTACTCGGCACCTGCTTTGCTAAAAACCTAAGCATATACGAGTGCCACAAACCAGATCGGTGCCGATTCGGTTAAGGCTAATGCCCTGTTGTAGCTCACTTATGCTACTTTAGCAATAGTTTACGCAAGGTCAAGTTGCACACGAAAAGACAAAAGCTCGAAAACGCTCTAGGTTGAAACTGCCTATATCCTGTAATCATAGTAGAAAGACCACGTAAGAGGCTAATCAACTAATTATTGCATTCTAGATGCAATTCGAGTTGCATTTAGACTCACAAAAGAATAGAAATAGCAGGCTGATAATGGGGAAAATATGGAGGAAAATGTGAAGGAAAACAACTGAAACGGAAGAAAAAAAGGACGAGCTGAAAATGCCTGGCAGCCAAAGTGCAATTACGTGCAAACCTTCCATGACTGAAGACCCGGACTTCTCACTAACTCGGGTAGACACGCCGAGCAGTCGACAAGCTCAACAGCGCCTGCAAACGAAAGAACACACGTGAATAAAGTTTAATATATGTACGACGAGAATCAATAGGCCGATCAGGCCTAATAAAAATTTTGACAGCAAGATAAAGCGAAATTAACTGAAAAAAATGGAGGCTCATACGGTTCGCACAGTTTAAGACGAGTGCCTAGCATTCATTAACTTATTAAATACTTATGAGCTCGACTTCACCAGGAAATGCTGATACAACCGCAAACGTGTAACCCTGTGTACTAAAAATGCGAAAAACCTTCAGAGTGAAGCAATATTGTAGCTACAACTGCTTCATTTTCGATCGGATTAAAAGAACATGTTGAGTAGACTAAGCGACCACCAACGGCAGTGAGTTCCAATCCTCGTATGGCTATCCGCAACTGCAACCTGGAAAGGAGCAAAAGAAAGTATTATACACCAATTACAAGGATAAACTTGATGGCTATGGCAATATTGCGGATACGACAGCAATTTCATAGGATGACATGGACTGAAAGTTGCAACAGCTTCCAAATAACAACCAACTACGGTTTCCAGGCTGTCCACATCTATCCCAGAGGGTCACACTTACCGATGAAGGCCCACTCCCAAATGAGACGACCATCTCCTCCAGATCAGTGGGTTTTTACGCAAAGTACCATCACCACTAAACGTACAGAAGCATACGTCGAACATAAACAATACAATACACAACATATTAGGCTGACGATAACCATCAATCCAGTCGCGCATGCACACATCGTCATATACGAATGTCAGAGTCTGGCTTACAGGCTGCATCTGCCGGCCAACGAAGGCATTAGCGAGACATAAGCCCCCATAAATACATTTAAGAACTCACCTGCAAGGAACATCACAAAGCACTCGGTCAAACCGTAAATTCTCGTTTATTCCAGTTGTCCTCTTAAGCATAGAAATAAATATCAAGAATGAGACTGCATGCAGAAAAAGCAATAACTAAGTCAGTTGCCACAAGCGAATAACAAGTGAATAACAAGCACCAAGTGTTTTCTTTGTCCCCCAGTCTTAATAGGCCGATCGATATCGGTCCAGATCATGCCAGCATGTGTGCACATTAGGACATGTGACTGCAAAGTGATACTTAATGATCATCACAATTCAGTTAGCTGTAGAGGAAAAAAATAGCTTTGAAAAACAGTTTAAGGAGAAAGTAACTACTCTGCATCAGCTGATAAAACTGTAGCAAGTATTTACAAAGATAAGAATTTACAGCATACACAGCGACCGACCAGTGTTGGGAAATGAAGCGATTACAAGGTCCTGCACACATATGGCGTAGTCAGATAGTCAGACTATGAATTGTTTACGACATCCACGGTGCACGTAGCGCATATCGGGGTTGTTTATAAGTTCCCAGGTATCCATAGCGTACCCCGAGTCGGTGCCGATCGCAGAGGAACTCTTGCTTGCAACTGTGTGAGAGCACATCTACAAAACTTTCACTGGAATTTACCGTGGCATAAACATTGCCACACAGGTTTTCTTCTTCAATTTCCCGCAGCCTGCGCTTTCCACGCCAAATTAAGAAATTAGAAATAATTAAAAAATTAGAAGTTATAAACAAAGCCAAAATTAACAAATTAAAGCCGCATCGCATCAGCAAGTAGAACGACCACGTGAAGCAAAAGAAAGAAAATTATAAAAGACAAAGAAAGGAGAAAACCTTACATTTTGAATGTAGAGTTTAGGATATATCGAAGCATCATGATTAGTTATCACAAAGGCTGGCGAATTTAACCTTTTCGTTTGATGAGTCAGCATATAACATCGCTTGGGATCCGCATCATTAGCAATTACCGCTCCAGCTATGAGGCAAATTATTAGACGACATTGGCTTGAACAGCAACGAAACCAACATAAAACATACATACATGAAGATGGTAGTATGATATCATGCATGGCAGACTCGGCCTCAATATAAATCTCTATGTGCTTTAAGTGGATGGAAAATAGACCATAACAAGCATCAAGCAAGGACTCAAAAGTCTTGTTACAACATAGCAAAATAAACATCTCTAGCTTCGCAACAAGTTTGTGATATCTTTGATTAATCTACCAAGCTCACCCAAACCATAAGAAAATTAATAAAGGTTCAGAGTCAAAGTCATAGTCACAGGACCATATCCAGAGGAGATCCACTTGACTTCAACTGAATTGAACTGAAATTGCATTTCATTCTCTACGAAGTATACTTCGAGTTTGTAAGCTAGCGTCTTGCACGGTAAAAAAAAAATACCGTTTACAGCAGAGAAGTGACTGTCCCACAGCTCTATTGGGTTTCGATTTTCCTGCTGAATAAATTCAGATCTTGAGCAGGAAATAAAGCAAATTAGACATGAAGCGCCAAAAAGAACTAAAAAGGTGATAAACATAAACAGACTCATACTAGGAACAACATTGGCATCCGCATGCATCATCTCTATTATTTGTGCAGTCTTCGATCCAGGCGCAGCACACATGTCTAATACCTAAAAATAAAAAAAAGCTTAATTATTTTTTAACAATATGACTTATAAAGTCGCATAACGGCAAGTCGACCTATGAGAAAAGAAATTTCATGCAAAGGGTTGCTTAAATATTAATACATCTTACTTAGCCAGATAAAATTTTTATCAGCACAGAACTTCACATTCACGCTCAGTACCGCTACCACGTCCTAGAGTACAAACTAAAGCAATCAGAAACGAACACGGCTAAAGGTTAGCCCGAGAAAAAGACACTTTGTTGTCTATATATTTCATATAGTACAATCTACCACCCAATATGTTTGATCAGATCTACCATGTCTGACCAGCCTAAAAATTCAGAAATGGAGACAAATAATGATCAAACGCGTAACTTTAAGCTGAGACAAAGACCTTCAAATAAAATAAGTTAAGCCAGCAGAGCATAAGCATAAGATTAGCTAAACAAACCATATGATGAGGCTGCACATCCAAAAGCAGAGGAGGGATCATGCTGACAGCTTCCTGACGACATATCGCACCCTGAAAACACCACGAAATCATCGCAAGCACGGCACAGCTGGTACGAAACCATAACTTCCCAGTAACAAGAAGTAAAAGTAACAATCTGACCTATGTTGTACTACATATCCATCCGACAGTCAAGGGGCAATTACACAAATATAGACTATTTAAAAATAAGATAAGGTTCAAGCGATGCCGCGAAAACAGTATGTAAACATTCTGCGCCACACAACTCGATTGTCTACGATGCTCTAATCAAAACTAATTTGACCACTTATAGTTTTAGCTTAAACTTCACTCAATAACCCCGAAAAAGTCCTCAATTTCTCACCAGGTTTCGTGTATGGATTTCTTCGAGGAAAACGTAAGTTAGGGTCATAAAACCAATACTGTGTAAAAAGGCAACGTAGCCTGGCCAGAGACCGCCTGCATAGCATGTAATCAACTTTGGCCTAATTAAGCTTCCAACCAAGCGCAGTAAAAGCAAAGAAATATGAAATTAATTGGAAAGGTAAATAGGCTGGTCCTTATTTTTCAAAGTTTGATTTTTGTATGGGGCACCCTTTGATTTTGTTCATATGCATGAAAAAGCAACTCACAAAAAAATTCAGGTAAATCTGAAAACATTTAGAGGTCCCTACCGCATTTATTAGTTACCATAAATTGTAGTGACTTCAGATTATGGGGTGACTTTGAAATTTTTCAGGAAAATTTTTGTCACATCCCCACTCAAAGTTTGGCAAGGTCCAGTATTAACTAATGACTATTTATAGTAATTCACCACATGCAACAGTAACACCTACTGTTATTGGCTTGGTCATATCGAGTAAGAAGCCTGCGCGAGGCACCCAACCAAAGCAGGCAAAACAAGTGCTCCGCTAAGTATCATCCTAACTATTTGTATGGCCAACACTGGTTAGGTAAGCTCATTTTAATTTAGTGACTGATGACCTGGAGGACATTTTCAAATGCATTTGCATATCTTTACGGTAGCTCAAGGTTTTAATTCTTGATTGTCTAAAGTCACCCGGT
>QQSS02200927.1:0-12148 GCA_003687565.2 Craspedacusta sowerbii
TATGTATGTATGTATGTATGTATGTATGTATGTATGTATGTATGTATGTATGTATGTATGTATGTATGTATGCATGAGGTCAACCTGGGTTTGGCAGCTGCGATACCGAAAGGAATTGCTGGACGTGTCATTCTAGGCTGGTTTCAAAACCACTAGGCAGCCCTAACGCGGTTAGGTTGACGTAAGAAACTGATGTTCAAAGTTGATCAAGAACTGAGGAAGGTTCGGTTTTACGGAGGCAAACCGTACGGAAGTAGTTCAGTAGAAGGTTGTTGATGGACGTTCAATGATATTCCAGGCTTTAATAGCATCGAATCATCACTTCTAGCAAGCAAACATGAGGCCAGGTTAGATTTTGCATGGTCAGCAAAACAATTTTGCAATGCTTACCGGATGTGATGCCGCAGTGTACAGTGGCTACGCGCGTCAACCAAGACGCAACCGATCAGAAGATAACTGCAATGACGCTGTGCGAAGCCATATCGTGGAAAACGTTGTTCTGCGTTGCAGACAGTATCGTGGGTTTTCTACCTGAGACACCAGTGAGGAAATACCGTTTTTCCTACTAAGATCGATCCTTGGTAAGAATTTCGATGACCTGACGTGACTTCACTCTTCGATGCAGTGGCGACCTTGCGCGGAAGTTCAGAATCAACCTACCGATGGCAAGAGGCATCGCGTGCTTCAACCTCTTTCAGAGACATTTCGAGCGAAAATTACATCAAACAACAGTCTTTCGACGATGCTGCGCCGTCTCCCGCAAAACTCAATAGTTGGCAGCTGGAGCAGTGTCCCGCGTGTTACGTCTGTGGAAAGCACGGGAACCTGAGGCCTCCGGTTCCAGGATGAAAAAACGCAGTAGCATTTCCTTGGCATACATTAAGACATAATCTTGTTAAACCCATAGGCATATGTGTACGCGCGAGCGTGTGCGTGCGTCTGAGTTATGCAAGTTCTCCATCTTGCATGTAATGACAAACTTTCACATGATCTCATAGAAAGGCATTGAACGCGGCGCTTAGCCTCGTATTAAAAGCAACATAAATGGTACTTACGCTTTGGTATGCAAGCCTTGCTAACTGATAATTAGCTATAACTCTGTATGCGGTGTCAAAAAGGCTTCCTAGCTCTTTAGGCCAACTACCTCTGCAAAGCAAATGTGTCAATAGCCTAGGATTTTTGCTGACAAAAACAAGCCACATTAAGCTCCATAAAGTCAAGTTAATCACGAATATACTATTTTCGTGCACCATAGAATAAGCCTATAAAGGACTTCTTGCATAATTTTTTGTATACTTTTACTTACTCTACTAGCATCGTTAATTATTCCTTAAATTTGGAGAATAACGCCCTAGGTTCTAAGCATCAAAGCTGAGTAGCTACATGCTCCCTTGAGCTTGAACATTATAACTTGGATGAAACAGCACATAAATTCGCACTCACAACTGGCGTTTTACCGAAGTAATCTGCTTAGCATATACGGGTTACCATTGAAAACTATTACATGTTAGAGAGGTTACCTTACCTGGAAATCTTGTCATCTTCCGACTTGTCTGTGTCCTTCCAAAGAGAACTAAGATAGCATTCAACCTCATATATGGCTTGCCTTGCCTTGCTGGCATCATACGTCACTAAGGACTGAGCTTCCTCTTTGTCAACATTAACAACATCCAAATTCTCCTCTAGAAGAATCGTCCTTTAACTTCAACTTCAATTTCAACAACATCGATTTCAAAATATGTTCAACATTAAGCCAGCCAAAATATATAGATAAAGGTGCTTCAAAACAGGAGTGCACACATCTGCAACTGCAATGATTGGCAGTCAACTAAAGGCTCACAGCATATCAAAATTTGCCCAGTGGCAAAAATAATAGCAGTTGTTCAAGTGAATAATCTAAATTCATAAGATGTTAAACGATTATGGATGCAAATACATACACAGTTTAACCTGCGAAATTCAAGAAAAAAATTAAACAGGAGGTCAGGAAAGGAGAAAATCTACATTGATTTTAAAAATCTCTATAATCAACTTTCAGAAGAATTCTTAAACAGAAGTTCAATCACTATACAACCAATTACCTTCTCCCTTGTCAAAAATATGCAACTTGGTACAACCCCTTGCAAGCCTCTTTCGAACAGGCAAGTCTTTCACAGAGAGGCGTAAAATGACTCTGGGCACTGTGGATTTGTTGATTTGACAAGTCAAAGTTGGATAAGGACGAGCATAGGCATGATCTTCAAGAATAAACTGGACAAGGGCTTCTCTGTCTATCTGCGACAATGCAAGATGACATGCATTCTTTGTAAAAGTTGAATTTTCCTCAGTTTCAGCAACCACAAGTTGATCCATGCCAGCAATTCTACACAATTGCGACCCAAAGCAACCTTAAGAGCTGTTGACACAGTCAGAAACCATGCACAATTAAGTACTGACACAATTCACAGGAATGCGACTTGTCCGCTTATCCACGTTGCCCTGGAAAAACAAGCAGCAGATAAAATTCACTACCTTTGAGGAACTACAATTCCCTATCAGTACCATCGCAGGCTATCATAAAGCATGAAATATTTCTTACAAAATTCTTACAAAATGCTGAGAACAACAAGACCACAAGACAATTCAAGGCATGAAAATTCTAATCAATTCAATTACATGACAAGATCAATAACTTGATGCAGGAAGGAAAACAACGGAAATCACAGGCAACAGCACTGCCACATTGGTAAATCTAGGCATAGCTGTAAGTACGATTATAGTAACCTTCGCAATGCAGTTAACTATGTTTAATAAACTGGTTGATGATGAGACCTAAAGTTAACTTCAATTTAAGAAAAATTAACATCAATGGCATTCACTGTAAGCATCACGCTAAAAGGCGAATTTAAAAGCCTCTCCTAAGCAGGGGATGCAAAGAGGTGCAGGTAAAATTTTCAGCTTTACACACAATAGCAAGTAACGTCAATAAGAAAAACAACCATCCAAAAAGGAAAAGTATGATAAAACACCTAGTACATAGCAGCACTCTACAGGCACTGGCTAGCCTATGTCTACAAGTTATGCACACTGTATCCCCCTCAGGCATCTACATAAAACCTAAATCCTAAGTCCATACTGATATGTTAGAGTAAAAATCTGATTAGGTGAGCCGCTACAATGCAAGCCCTTGCAAAGATAATAAATCTAATATTAGAAATATTACATCATTATAATTACATTAATAATATTATATACATAAACATATTTTAGTAAGTAGGAACGCATAGATTAATAGCAATTCCCGAATTATCAAGGCTGCTCTGCACATACTGACAAGCAAGTCAAAGGAAAATGCAGTATGGTCGTTAGAGATCACATGCTGAGCTGTAATACAGAACTGGCACATGCTGAACTGTAATACAAAATCCTTTCTAAGGACATCAGCAAAAACTCTCATTTAAATTTAGAATAGCATTGTGAAGCAACATCTAACTTTAAATACACAAGAACAATCATATCCATTGAAACTATTAACTAAAACTAATAATGTATGGTTATGTTTATATGTTCAGCATACTTAATTTTTGATGTTCTTAATACTGAAATAAAACTCAGCCTGATACGAAGATAAAATTGAAATACTTAATCTTTGTGTAACCTAATTTGAATAGAAATAGTTTGGAAAAACATGCCTACTACTTCCTGCTGTTGTATCGTTTATGGTTGTAAAGAAATTGATTGATTGCATTCCGCATTGTACAACAGCAGTATATGGTCACAGTATTGAAGTTTAGTGTAACCTTATCTAATTTCAACTATTTTGGGAAATCTTATTTAATAATTCTTTGAGCTGCATTGGTAATAGTTCGATTTTTTTGTGAAAGTATATTGAGATATTGATTGATAGATTGATTTTGTTTACTGACTTAGAGTTGTTTTGAAACTATTTTTGGTGAACATGAAACGGTAGATTGTCGAAAGTTTGCACCAAGAAGGGATTCTTCTCTTTGTGATATTTAAGGATGGTCGCGTACTCTAACAGTACACAGATTTCTATGCTTTCTATGATAAGCATAAAACAAACAACTCTAAACAGAACTTAACAGTTACTGATACTCCAGTAGTATACCTAATAAGTATAACGTGTATTGCGTATTAAGAAAACACAATCACAAAATTCGATTGCCCCTGAACATTCGAATTTGGAAAATCGTATTTCATTTTTTAAATTTTTTTAAATTCAATTTTATTTCTTGAGCGCTTCGTAAGTATCTCTGTCAAGGCATACTAGCATGAAAAACTTGCAAAACCTGTGGAGTCCTTAAATCAAAATGTGCATGAACGTAGCGTGCGATACTTTACACTGCTGTCACTCTCGGTTTTGTTTCTAGACTAACGCACAGAAGGTTCCACAGCATAGTTGACGTAGTTTTCTGTTCGTTTAAAAATGGCTCTTACTTTTCATCTGAAGATCGCCCTTCCTGAAAGTTCTGGATCTGTTGTTGTATACGTGTGCTGGATGAAATGCCAGCTGCATCGGCCACCAGACAAATCAACACAGGAATTAAAGAACGTTAAGACGAGGTATCGCATGTTTGTTTGGAAGCATTTAAGGGACAGCTAGTGCTAGAACTTTGTTCTCCAGCATGCACTTTCTGTGTTAGATTATGTCGCTACGGATTTCGAGAGGAGATTGAAGGAAGCCGTGGATATTTATTGGCTCAAGATCAACCTAATGCTCACGTCAAGCGCGCATCTCAAAGCCGATTATTTGCTTCTTTTGTTCGTCCTTCTCTCAATTCCCCTACCCCTACCTTAATTTCTTTTTTCCTTTTTGCTTTCAGGGACGCAAGTTTTTTAATCTTCCATTTGTAGCGAAGCGGTGCGACTATGCAGTGATGCGGTGCGCCTTCCATAATTCAAACCTTTGCAGGATTACATGTGCAACTGGTCCGGTTGCGTCACAGTTGTGATCAAAATCTCTCGTTGCCTGAGAGTCTCAGCTTCCGATTCAATGGTTGGAGGCGGCATCGGATTTTTTAGCCATAGCTTTTGATTACCAAACCATCTTGGTCCTTTCATCCGAAACTCCGGCACTGGATAGATGTTGCAACCTCTGCTACCAATGTCAGCAGGATTCTCCTCTCCCTTAAAGTACCTGCACTCAATAAGGCCTTTCCTACGAATGTAATTCAACCTATTTCTGACGAACTGCTTGTACCCTCCTTTTCCTCGAATCCAGCGAAGCACGGTGGTGCAATGTTCAGGTTGCTTTTTCAAGCAAGTTGGCCGCCATATGACTTGAAACCAAATCCAAGCAAGGAATTGCTGTCTCCTTTCTCGCGAGCCTCGAACGTGAAACCAAGATACCCTGATTGATCCCTGACTGTAGGTGGACCACTGCGTACAACACTGCCCACGTCCCAATTTGGCTAGTATCCCCAAACGCATGCAGCTCGACAGTTTTCACTGCTACTTGGGATTTTGGAAGGGCTCGATTAACCTCAAGCGCACTTGCAAGATTTTGAAGATGGCTTTGCCAATCTTCCAATGCTTCCACCGGGAGCTCCTCATCCCAAATCATCTTTTGTTCGCATATTATGCGGAAAATATTCTTTCCGACCAGTGTCACAGGCGAAGCAAACCTTAGCGGATCATAAATTGATGCCATTTGTTGTAGAACATCACGCCTGGTATGTCCTCCAGCCTTTTTAACGGAAGCAACTGAGAGAATGTCACTAGATTTTTGTCATGACATTCCAAGAGTCTTACTCTCCCCCGTGTCAACGCCCAACTGATGTTTCGCGAAGGTTTGTTCGTCATCATTTGGCGTTAGACTGTCCCTTATCAGGCTTTTCAAACTTGAATGCCATTTGTGCAGCTGAAATCCGGCTTCCTTTAAAGTGGATGTGGCTGAAGTTTGAAACTGCACACAGTCTTTAGTCTTTCTCTAGACCCCCGCCTCCAATTATGCCATCAACGCATATGTACTTTCGTATTTCCGCAGCTACGTCAGAATTTGGACCATCCTTGCACGTAACCAGGTGTTGCTCTATTATTCCCCAACGCAGAAAAGGAGACTGCACCAAACCAAACATGGCATGAATAAATCGAAGAGTCACATTACGATTGAAATCACGCTCCTCTATCCAATGAAACCTTAGAGCACCCCTTGTCCTCTTCTCTAATTCTAACCTGCAGGAACGCTTGCTTCAAATTGCAAGCAAATGCTACAGGTCTCATTCTAATTAGCACAGGAATGTTCCAAATCAAGTTTTGAAGATCTGGTCCCGTTTCCAAACAATCACTTAGCGGTGGTTTGCTGCTATCTGGTCAAGCTGATCCATCATAGACAATCCTGAGTTTTGTTGACTCGGCGCTTTCTCTGTTGACTGGCCTGTGTGGCAAGTAGAACATACTCGCCCCGATCTCCTTTTCTGGGGATACCTCCACAATTTCTTGTCGCAGTTGGTCTTTAATAATTTCTTCATACTGGGGAAGTAATAGCGGATTGCGGCTCAGCATAGATAGCATGCTAAAAGTCTCCAAAGACTAGCAGATTCATTGTTCTTTAATAGCTTGAGACCATGTTTCCATAACAAGCCTGTCTCTTACCAGCTATCCTTTCTTCGTATCAGTTGTTCTTTGAAGTCATCAGAAACACCCTGCTTTACGGGATTTGCTTGAACTCCCAAAACATCCAGCCTGCACAAACGATCCAGTTTCTCTTTCTCTCTCCAAGTAGTGTTTCCTCCGCTACGGGCTCACCAGCCTTTCCAATCCATGCTCTTGTGTTGGCCTTGATTTGGGCTTAGCCCGAAGCTCCAATGACTACATAAACAGCTAACTCGGGTTTTGTGTCATGGTCATGGATATTGATTCCACGCAGGTGTTTATACCTCTCTATCATCTCACCGTATCGTGAGTTGGTTAAGGTAAGCAACATTTCCTTGCTGACTTTTCCAACCTCTGTTTTGAGTGCAAAGCGCTCGAATACGTCCATTATTGTAACGTCAAACAGTTCAATTTTCCGACTCGTCTTGTATATCAGCATCTCCGTCTGTTTGTTTTCATTCCCAGGTGTTCTATCAGCGAAGCTGATGCGTAAGAGCTGCCCGCGTCAGCAAATTTTGCAGGATCAGAGATGGCAAATTCACTCGCAGAAATAAGTTACCAAAAGTTCTTCTAGTAATTTTGCTAAGTTGTAGTTGTAAGTGCCAGTAGCAGTGCCAGTCTCATAGAATTTCCTGACGAAACAATCAAGGGTACAGTGGATGAGGATGGCCATGTTCTTGCGTCTAATGATTATGTTTCCCTTTCTACTAATGTTCTTGTTAATGAGACAATCAAGTAAATCATTGAGACAGCTTTTCATAATGAATTGTTCAACAAAAGATACAACACAAAACTTGAAAAAGACCAACTTCAAAAACTCCTTTGCCTTGCTACAAAGAACCAGTTATTTATCCTTGATGGACAACTTTATGAGCAAGTTGATGGTGTAGCGATGGGGTCACCTCTTGAGCCACTCATTGCAAATGCCTTCATGAGTTTTATTGAGGAGAAGCTTCTCGCTAAGAAACAGCTTCCCTCCTTCTATTGGCGGTATGTCGATGATACCATCACCATCCTGCCGAGCATCGATGCAGCATCAGATTTTTGCTTGATTCTAAATAACACTTACAAGTCCATCAGTTTCACTATGGAAGTCGCTGTGACAATAACCTTTCATTTTGTGGAATGAATCTCTCCATCGTAAATGGACGCATGGAATTCGACAAGTACCACAAGCCCACAGATACTGGGCTCTTTCTACATTTTAATAGCTCTGTTGATATCAGGTTCAAGAAGCGTCTGATAAAAACAATGCTACACCGTGCGTACAACTTTAATTCCGACTGGCACAGGTTTTTGCAGGAGGTTGACCACCTGTGGTCGGTGTTCGTGGCTCTCCGATATCCGCGCCCTTTGTTTAATGCCATTTTTAATCAGTTTTTGTCCCTAAAGTTTCCA
Organism: Craspedacusta sowerbii; assembly: GCA_003687565.2. NCBI lineage: Eukaryota > Metazoa > Cnidaria > Hydrozoa > Limnomedusae > Olindiidae > Craspedacusta > Craspedacusta sowerbii. The sequence continues at coordinate 7,993 of QQSS02200927.1, forward strand.
ACGAATGTCCAGACTGGAACTCAACACGGCACAACCCAAATTAGCAAACGCGTTGTTCGTTTTGTAATTCCCTACAAGGGTGGAAAAGCAAGTTTGTTTCTGAAAAGTCGTTTCAGCAACTTACCATCTAGAATTTGAGCGATTATCCAGCCTATATTCTTGAGCAGAAAGTTATTTGCTAGCTTAAGCCCAACATAAACAAAGCCTGACCTTGTAAGCCAACAACGCGCGATGTACCACTTCAAATGTCCTCCTGCAAAAACCATCAGTGCGAGGCTGATTGTTTTGGAATGACATCCCAGCACCTCCACCAACGCATTGATGGCTACAGGTCAGCTGAGAGCTCTATAATTCGTCATTACAAGCCGGCGCACGAGTTATCGATGAAGACCCTAGACAAAGAGAAATGCTTCCGAGTGATGAAGAAGTGCGAAACCAAATCGAATGCCATATTAATGAGATGTTGTTCATTGGAAAAATGTGTCCATCTCTGAATATGCAATGTGATTCATGTGGTGCCTTTATAGATTTGGCTTAGTTCGGTTATTTCCCTGTGATTCAATTTTTTTATTTTTCTTCTAGATATTGGGATTTTTTTTTAGCACTGATGATGGCTACAGATGTGGCCAAAACGTTGGCAGTAAATCAAGTTTCACAATATGCATTGACTTTTGCGATTATACATATCCAACAAGGATCCTACTTCGGAATTTAGTTATTTATTTATTTATAAGCACTCCAAAAGTTAGATCACTAAGGCTAAACGTACTCTAACTTATAAGACATGTGCCTAAAAACGGGATAAAATTAAAACTTGAGAAGAACATTTCATACTTCGGCTAGAAGCCATACTCGGTGGCTCCAGGTGCTCTGGAGTCTTCCTTTTCTGAAGAACGTGGCTCTCCACGTGCAATTTGTGGTGCATCACTTGCAACTGGCATTTCATCCTCGGTGAGGTTTAATTTCTTCAATATCAGTTTTCTCATCTCCCCATAACACATAGTGAATAAAATCTTCTGCGAAATACCTTTTTTTTTGTTCTATGCTCGATTTGAGGCAGGTTCCTAAAGCATAGAACTTTCGACTTTGATGTCCATAAGGTTAGCCAGGAAATATAGAGTGAAATACAAAACTATTAGCCGAACGAAAATACCGTAATATGTAGTCTAATTTAATATGCTGAGCAAAATAAATTAAAAAAAAAACAGAAACCTTCCTTGAAAACACTTAGAAAGGGTGGCAAACTGAGGACTCCCGGGAAGGGCCATGATTGGCCTTTGGTATCGAATTACATAATTTTAAAAATCATGTTTTATAAACTTAACAATAAAAAAGTGGTAACAACTATGTTCGTCAAAAAAAAAAAAAAAACTAGATCAATCCAACCCATGCTTGCGTAGTGCATGAGCAAAAAGATCAAGATCAAACATACCTTACCTTGTTACCTTCCCAATCGACGTGCGTCTTTCTAACCAAAAAGAGACACTCTATTGTCTAATAACCTCGTGTCCGTGCCGAACATGATGATATGTCGGGGAATATGTCGGGGAAGACGGTATGAGCGTTCTTGACGGCTTCCTCGTAACTACTTGACCTAGCAAGCCGGAGAAACCAATGATTCCACCCGCTGACCGAATCCACATGGATCCCGATCATACCGCCCATGTCCAAGCTATTGGACCGGCGGTACGAATCTCTCAACTCAATGTGGAAGACGTATCCGCATGAAAGCGTGACAATGATGATGCCTTGAACCACTCGCAGGACTCGTCTTAGCGGAAACAACGCCTCGAAAGTGTGTGTCATTCGTAGGATCACTGTCTTATAGGATGAAGCAGAGCAAACTAAAAGAATTCAAAAACAACAGAACATTAATGGAACAATTCGCTTCATGTCATCTGAAAGGTAAGAGCTCGATCTTGTCTTTCGTAGACTATTTGCCGTCCATGCTTACTTCTGGTTTCGCTCTAAAAAAAAAATAGATGCAGTAAATGCTATTCTACTTAGACTGCTAGGACAAAGCGCAACCCATCCAACAGATTTTCTGATCACCAAAAGAGCTCTTCACTAATTGGAAAGCTAGTCAAAGCCAAAACAGTATGGTTGTTAGAGATCATATGCTTAGCATTAATACTGCTGTAGCTTTTTAAAACTTTTTTTATCCTTTCTACAGGCAGTAACAGTAAGCTATTTAAATTAAGGAAATGTATATTTATTAAGAAGGCTTGTCTCTATTAAAATATTCAGGAGCAGTGATATTCTTCACAACTATTGCACTGATATGGTGATCATGTTCATGCTTCCCGTACATAGAAGGTCTCTTTTACCAGATACAACTATCCTGAGAATTATATCCTAATAATGACAACAGCAGGTTGTCCAAACAAAGCTTGTACTAGCTTGAAATCGTATATACATATATAAAATTGCCTTTGCCAAAACTTCTCATTCACGCGTACGTTTGCAAAAGCGTCTAGCGAGCCAGACAAGAGATTGGGTGTTGTCTCATGGTAAAGGATGTTTGCATCAAGATTTTTACGGATGCTTCAGTGTCCTATACAACAACGTTCGCAAACGTTAGCGACGAACGGCCAAAAACATGAGGCCCCTCACCTAAATTTTACCACCACTGCTAGAACGTGAGAGAGCTCAGCGAGACAGTCGAGAAGATTCTCGCCCAAACCAGTCACAAAGCATGTCTCTAATAACGATGCTCGTCTAGCACACCTTCTTCGCTTTCCAAAGACACACAAAAGGATCTAGCTATGAGAATTATACTTTCTGCAACTGGAACTTACAACTTCAGATTGGTGGAATGGCTAGACAAGTCATTGAAACTGCTGGCATCAAATGAGCACGTGATAAGAGACATTCTTCATTTCGTTGAGACTGAACATCTCGAAAGTCTACGAGGCCAGATGAAATACTACCGTCGTACCATGTCACATTACTTTGCACGATGTACTTGTAAATGAGGCGATAGAAATCCCTGTTGATAAAGCGTTTTAACACGATTGGTTAAATAAAACTCCTAAACTTAACATCCTTCGAGCTGACCTGTGCAAGCTACTCCAGCTAGCAGCAACGCACCAACTGATTACATTTGATGTGCTTTGTACTTGCAACGGGATAGAGTTAGCATGAAATCGCCGCTTGGCCCTCTGATGGTAAATACAATCAAGTGCCACTTGGAGACGAAGCTACGCAACGAAGGCCAACTTCCCGAGTTTTACAAACGCTTTGTCGATGACACCTTGACAATAATGCCTATGGAAATTGCGCCCAAGGATTTCCTTAATGAACAGTCTTCATTCGTCGCTGTCCTTTACAACGGAAGTGGAATTTTGTCAAATTTCGAGAAATTTCTCGTCTCATTTAAAACGATACGGATGTCCTTCACGTCTCAAAATTTCTTTAATCAATCAAGACGGACGTGAAATAAATTATTTCGAGATTTTAACGTACTTCCCGAAATAACATAAATTTCTCGAAACTTATATTTTTATAAATCGACAACATTTCCAGACGATTTGAGAAATAAAAGCTGTAGGTGCATGTCTCCACAACTAGTACGTTAGCGCGTTGTTTATTAACTTATGCTTATATAGGTATCAACGTGTCTATAAACCTATCCAGATGCCACGATCATTCATGAGACGAAAAAATTTTTCACACCGGGAAGACCAAAAAAATATTGAACAGGAGTGTACTGTGATTACTTGTGACGGTGTCATTATAAGTAGGCCATTAAAAAAGCAATATTCCACTATCGTGTTGTTGATCGCGGATGATGCCTTCATAATCCGGTGTCCACTAAAGTGCGTCTCGAAACTCATTCTCTTTTGAAACGAGAAATTTCGGGAAATTTCGAGAAGTTTCTCGTCTCGTTCGTTTCGAGACGGACTTCCGTCTCGTCTCAAAACTTCTCGAAACTCAAAAAGTTTCGCGACCCAGACCCTTACTGGCATGTAAAGTGCGGGTGCCTATTAAGCCAATACTCACGAGCAAGAAAATTGGCGAAAGTTTCACACCAAAGGAAGCAAAGCCAAAGATTGTGAGTCAACATCGCATTGTCTACAAAATTTCAATGTGGCCAGTGCGACGCTGGCTATATCGGCATGACATCCCGCCACCTGCACCAACGCATCGAGGAACA
>QQSS02200938.1:0-12148 GCA_003687565.2 Craspedacusta sowerbii
ATGTATGTATGTATGTATGTATGTATGTATGTATGTATGTATGTATGTATGTATGTACGTATGTATGTATGTATGTACTCGTGCATGCATGCATGTGTTTATGTATTTGTGTATTTGTGTATTTGTGTAGGTATATACTGCATATGTATATGTATATATAATTTTGTATATATGTACTTACGTACGAACGAGTGGGAATTGTGACAACGTCAAAGCTTCCTGTGACGTGGAAAGGGAAGTTATTTTAAATGTATGTTTTTGTCGATATATTTATGTTCTTCTGCATGTAGCCAATTCTCTTTTTTATTTCAGTCACTTCTTCCACATGATTGCTGCGCTCACGGTGATATGCTTCGTGAATACTCTGGTTATCCTTCCGGTGGTTCTGTCGTTTTTCGGTCCTTGCTGCGAGGTAAATGCCTTCTCATAAATATATTTACGACGCAGCGCTGGCGTGGCGTGCAGCTACTGGCTGTGCTCTGTCCGTTTGATTCTCACGGGTGCGTAGCAAAGATTTGTAGGGGCTCTTAGATACATTGAAAGTTCTTCCTTGCGCCTGTTCAGTCGCATCGTCATCGCTTTCAAGCTGGTCGACTTGTGGTAGTTGTACGTGTGTGTGATCTGTGAGCGTAGGTATCTCATTAGTACTGGTCTATTTTCGGCCGAGAAGGCTAGAAACTTCCCGAAGTCTGTATGGGTTTATTTCGACTTGAATGAATCTCCTTCCTTTGGTGTGTTTTGCACGATGTAATCTTTATTTGTGTGATTTTTCAGCGTGTGTGTGTGTATGTGTATATATATATGTATGTGTGTGTGTGTGCGTGTGTGTGTGTGCGTGCGTGTGTGTGTGTGTGTGTGTGTGTGTGTGTGTGTGATTTGTCATCGTAGATTTGTCATTACTACTGCTCTATTTTCGGCCGAGAAGTCTAGAAACTTCCCAAAGTCTGTATGGGCTGTGTTTAAATTTGAATGAATCGCCTTCCTTTGGTGTGTGTTGCACGATGTAATCTTTATTTGCTTCTGTACTTCTCACAGGTGACCCGTCGAATGATCCATCCAGTCTCCGTGCCTGCCTGCCACATCCCACCGTCGCAGAGCGATGACAGTGCCAGGTTGCCCCCTGCTCATCGAGCCAACCTCCATCGGCCGAAGAACTGGCGAGCAAAGCTGCAGCCGCCTCGTCCCAGGCTGAGTCCAGTACCGGAGGTTGAAAGCATCTACGAGCAGACCAGCGCTTCCAGGTTGTCGTCACGCTCGGCTACGCCTCTCCCGGCAATGGGTCGTGGCTCGCCTACGCTCTCCATCGGTTCTTACATCATGCACAACTCGCCTAACTCGCTCGGCCGGATGTTTGGACCGAGAGGCGGCACTGACTCTGCGTCTCTTCCTGTAGCTGTCGTGCCGAACCGCTCGTATGATCGTGAAGCACCGCAGCTTGGGAAGACGTCGATGTGTCCGGACTCGAGGGCGAGTTTGCGTTCTCAGGAGCTGGAGTCTTCTCAAGGTCGTGTTTTGCCTGGCCGAGCGATCTCGTTGCCGGACTTGTCGGGATTACCGAACAGTGATTCGCTTGCCGACAGTAGAGCTTCCTCCCCTCGTTCCCGACAGGACAAGGCTAAGGCCGATCGGGGTATAGTTATTCAAGTGAGACCTAGTCCAGAGAGTAGTCCTGATCATAGCCCGGAGAGTGAGATAAATGGCTTGGAGCGCGATCTTAGCAGTTGTGACTCGAATGACCATAAATGGGCGCGTAAGAATAAGAAAGGCAACGACCGGATGGAGCCTCGGGTGAAGTTCTCGGCGAATCGGCCTGCCGACGCCAGCGCTACCGAATCTGCAGCTCAGTCGGTCGGCATCTCTGCGAAAACGACGAGAAGCAAGAACGGGAAAACTTCGACGAAGGTGAAAGCGTCGGCGACGATCTCTTTTGAAGTGGACATTGAGCACGGGGACTCTTCGGATGATCTGCCCGACGTAGTCTGAGCTGAAAGGTTCATTCCCTGAAGGACTCGGTGCACCTCATCAGGCAGGCTGAATTCACTCACTGGGTATATATTTAATGTCATTCGTTTGTTGAATGTCGATGTATTTAGCGCTAGCAATTGTTGCCTTGACGTCGTACTGTCGGTAATCATTCTCGTCGGTAGTCGTTTCAGTTTTCGTTATGGTGGATTTTTTTCGTAAAAAGCAATCGTGCATTGCAAGCCGGCGTTTGTGTTGTGACGTTTTCGGTTGATTATTTATGCAGTTTTTTTTCTTACGGTTTGATTCAACGTTCATGTGAAAATGGGAACTCTACATTTAAGGGAAAAAATTAATATATTTCCATTTGTTTTTCTTAGCTACATTAGACGCACTATGGGATAGAGAACGAGCACCTTCGTTTTTTAAAATATGACCTTTTTTATATGACAAGGATTTTTTTTTTTTTTTGGCACGGATTATAATTGTGACGACGCACGACTCTTAGCTATTGAGTTTGCCGGGGCAAAGTCCATATCCCGATTCTCCCGGTTGACGATGAGGTTTTCGCCGAGTCCACGCTGAGTTCACGCTCCATCGAGATGAAGATTTTACCAAAGAAACCATTATTCCTTGCTCCCAAGGTTTGATGACTGGGGCACGGTATGCTCTGAGTTGCCGAGTTTCGATTCGTTGCGCTTTCCCAGATGTGCATTTTTTTTTAATGCCAAGTAGAGCGTATGTACACATATGTAATATACACGCAGATGTTTATTAAAATGGAAAATATTTATTCTAATATTTACGTTTATTTCTCACGCGCTTATTTTTTTGTTTTAAGAAAATGTGTTTATTCCTACCCGAGTTGCTTTTATAACTAAAGCTACCTTTTACTCCTCAATCCGCGATTGGTCCGAAACTGGCGACATGCCGCTAAGTTCACTATCGCGGCTGAACGCGAGGTGCGCGAGCTTGTTAAGGGGTTAGATTAAGGCTAAGGCTAGGGTTTTTGCTTAGGCTTGGGGTTATGGTTAAGATTTGGATTCCAGTAAGCCTTAGCGATAAGTGGAAAATAGGAGTTGAAAACGCGATAGGCCCACCACTTTTTCCGAAGTTACGGCATAATAACAGCATGCAGAAAAATCTCTCTGTTCAAGACTTACAGCCTTGATGAGAATAAATATGAAACTACGGGGGAAGCTAAATAACTCCATTAAAATATCACACAGATATCTCGTAGATACCGAGACGGTCATATTTCGGAATTTCACAGTCGCAGTATGCAATCCCTTGTCTTTTTTTAGCCACGTGGGATGGCTAATAGTGGTACTTGAGCTGTCCGTACAAAAATGATCTGTACAAAAATGGTGCTACAATTTTCACACGCACCGAAGCTACGTTAAATCAAGAAACAAATTTTAACCAAATAAAGCTAGTATGCGCTTCAATCATCTACCACCGTGTATCGAACTCGTACGACACAACCTGAAGCTGAAGAAAATTCTTGGCTTCTGTTGGCGGTCAAATACTGCATGTCAGCTTCTCGCACTGCGCAACTTATCAGACCAGGGGTCTTCCCACGAACAACTGCTGTTGGCTTAGTCTCCTCATCGGCATGCATTAAGAAAATTTTGAAATGATTCTTCCAAAAGATCTCAGGAGTACAGCGTTTGTAGAAAGTTTCGAAGTAAAAAAAAAAACTTGTACTTCTGAGGGCATGTTCTGGTAATCAACTACCAGTTTCAACTCTGTGAAGCTAAATTATGGCAGAAACTATTTATAAGAAAAAGGTGTAGACACGCTGTAATTGTTTAAATATTGAACATTTTAGAAGTGCGCATACGATCACACAAGAGAATCAAGCTAGATTGACAACTAGCAACTTAACCAGAATTAATGAACGCACATTTAACCGACAAATTAAGCACCGTTACGTAGCAACATCACATTATTCAATAGGAAGAGGGCGAGCAAAAACGAGAGAGGGTTAAACACAGAAAGTTATGAAGATAGAATCTAATTTGGGAGAGATAAAGTTAGATGGTTAACTTGAGTAACATCTAATATGTTATGCTGATCGGTGTGCTTAAACCTTCTTATAAGTTGTTAGCTAGATTTACTTGCTAGATTGATCGCAGAAACATCTCTTCAAAAGCAATTTTTTTTTCATTTTATAAACAGTTGCTTGAGGATTTTTCAAGATCGTTACGGAAAGTGTTGGGGTTAGGTTAAGGATTACCATTATGGTTAGAGTCGGATTGGATTACAGTCAGACTAACCTAGTAAATAAATAAGTAGATAAATAAATGGCATGCGAGCACAAAAAATTCTCCATCAGTAACGACTGCAGACCAGTCGCCATCTTGTAAGCATAACTGCCGCAAGATTATGTCACATTACACTAATAGCTATGAACTGCTTACTGAGTAGTGTATGGTAGGTTTATACCTAGTAAATGTAGGTATACCTTGGTATATGGTAGGTTTATACCCTCATAGAGCTCAAGCTGTATGAATTCCTAATTGTCTTTTCCTACAGTCACTGCTGTAGCTCCAGTTCAAGCATCTGCTACAATCTTTTCGCCTTCCGTTCGTCGCCACAGATGAGTCTCCTTGGCATGTCATCAGATTTAAGTGCAGCTGGCACAAAATGATAAACAAAGCTCCGGCTAAAAATCGCATAGCGCTGTTCTTTGATTTTTAGACGCGTTGGTTCCTTACGATTATGAGTGACAATAATCTTGTCATCAAAACGTTTGTAAGCCAGTCCTTGCCGAACAATCTTCCTGGTGAATAGATTTACCTTAGACCTTAGTCCTTCCCATGCTGTGAAGCATATAAGGCAACTGGTGAATAGATTATGCCCTGAAAATATCTCCTCGCATCGCTATGCCTTGGCTATAGTTCCTTAATCAAATTCTGGATGGGGACTTCTACTCCGCGTACCAAAGAAAGCAATACGTAAACACTTGAAGATCTTACAAAAGGACATAAAAACAAATGCTGTTCATAATATAGTCCTAATCTGACAGCATCGCAGTAATATCCATTTTTACGTGGTCTTTCTTACAGCTAGAATATAAAAGGCCACATTTTATAACCAGATTCAATTCCTATCTTTTCTTTAGTTATTGTTAAATATACTCACTAACTGATGTTGTAAAGGTTGCGACGCTTAGAAACACACACACAAACACACACACACACACACACACATACGCATACACAGACACAAACAAACAAACAAACAAACAGACACACTTATGGGTAAAGCTGCCGTGTGCTAGCACCATGATGATCCACGGCAGAATGAGCTTAATGTAACACAATCATACGGTTAGAACCAGTTGGGACACGTACGCCAACCTGCCCAAAGTTTATCTGCAGACTCTAATATTAAGAAGTAGCGTAATGGCGGATTGGCGGATGAAAGAAAAAAGTGCAGGCTGGCATCTGCACCAACTGCCAAGCGGCATGACTTTAAATTTGTGATGCTCACATGCGTTGCTACTTCCAGCCGTGCTTCGGTTATCTTAGACAAGCAATATTCACTCCTACGTCACTTGCTGTCAAAGAGGACTCCGATTGCAAAAGGAAGCAGAGGAGAATTTTCACGTACATGCAAGGGATAAAAATTTTTTCCAAGAGCTTTTCTTGACACCAGTCGCTCTCTATAGGAAGCAAGCGCATTTTAGCTATGCACTGAAAGGCGCATGTCGCCTATGCACAGAAAGGGTATGTCGCCTATGCACAGAAAGGGTATGTCACCTATGCACTGAAAGGGTATGTCACCTATGCACTGGAAGATACATGCTGCCCATGCACTGCAAAAATTTCTGACAGTAAGCATGCCGACTCGCGCTCAGAACCGCCAGTTCACCTCTATCTAATCTACGTCAACTGCATCCCTAAACCCTAATGTCCCTCTCCACAACTTCCTACCCCCTATACTAAATGTACTATATCCCATCCACGAACACGACATTCCTACGGCACCAACCTACACCAACTTCACCCAACACGCATCATGGCCGGCCTTTCATTTTTCAGAGAGAAGCAGAAATAAACGCACCGCGAAAAACAAATTGAAAAGCAGTTGACTAGGTGACGAATAGTAAGGAAAATGTCAAGGCCAGCAAAGCGCATGTCACCTTTCCCAGCTGACGTGTGTGAATAGCAGACAAATTGTCGTGCGCATGCAGTTAGGCCGTTGTGAGAGAATAACGATTGAATCAGGATCGAGATACCAACGAAGACGCAAGTATACAAAAGCTTAGCAGGTCGCATAAACAAACAGCAACAACAACAACAACAACAACAACAACGACAACAAAATAATACGAGACCTTGTGTGAATCTTCTATACGTTCTAATGTAACAAATAGAACATTCCTAAACAAATGTAACGAAACAAACTATAATGATTATACATCATGATAATACCCGTACAAGCACAGATATACAGACACAGGCAAACGCAAAAAATCTATATCTATATGTACGTCTATGTGTGTGCGTGTGTATGCATGTGTGTGAATGTGTGCATATACATGTGTTATCTACACGAGTGCACACAAATTCATGTTAGCGTATGCGGAAATGCGTATGTGTAACGTGTGCATTCTCATTGAAACAATAACTTTATATTTACGTTCTCATGCTCGAGTTGTTCGACATGTTGGAATGGCTGAGAAGGATGCTTCCCGTACTCCCAGAGCGCTTTCGTGAAGACTCCATAATAGTTTTTGAAAAGTAAATGACTGGGTTGATCAAGTGGTTTATGGTGATCAGCATGCTTCTGATTGGGTGGTACAGCTCGGGGAAGAATTCGGCTAGACAATAAGGTACCACACACACGACGAACGAGAAGCCGATAAACAAGCAAATGATCGTTGTTCGGCGGTCGCGCGTGTGCTTTCGTATCTCCTTCGGAATCATTTCCTTTAGCTGAAGCTCCCGACGAACCAAGGCTGCCACCAAGAGCATGTAAGCGCTGAAGACGATGATGCTGCAGATGAGCAGTATCGAGCCCCGGGTGTACGTGTCGTTGGCATATCGCTCCAGGAGCGCAAATGACGTTGCCAGGACAAAGCTGATGCTCCATATGAGCGAGATCGTGAGGCACTTGCAGGCGAACGTCGTGAAAACGGAATATCCGACAGGAAATATCACGGCTACAAGTCTCTCCACAGCGATTGCGGTCACGTGGAAAACATTTAGAAGAATGGAGAAGATGAGCAGGGAGTCCAGCACGAGGTTCGCCAGTTCCCCGGGGGTGTAGCTACCCGTGTCGAGAACCTGCCTCAAGGTTAGTGAGTCCAGGACGAACGCGAAAAGCCCGTGGAAAAGATCTGACAAGCACAGGCTGAACAAGAGGTGTTCGATGCGATCCAGCTTTTTCCATTTGCCGATAAGCAACCGAAGTTCGATGATGTTGGCGGCTATGACAAGGCCGTCGATGACGATCGAGGTGACGATCCAGTTGGTGATCTCGTGAGTATCTCCGTCCATCTTCGGTCGCGTGGCATTCGACCTGTTCGCCTGCATGCTAATTATAGGCCAGACACCGTTCCCCCGTCTACAGGATGTCCGATTTGCTAGGTTCCCGAAAAAATATGAACTCCAGCTAGATCGGGCTAGATCCAACCTCGAAACCGAAAAAAAAAAGGGAAGGACGGGTTCTGCTTGTCTAGCGGCCAGACAGGTAGACCTTTCCGGACGCAATAAAAATCTGTGCCGGATGCAACTTCTTCAACCTTCAAACTATCATGAGCCCAATGCAGCTAATCCAAACGCATTCGCTCCTATCTAGTGTGACTGTTTATCAGGAGACAAACGTTTCAAAGACTGTAGAAATAAAGCTTCGATATTACGCATAACTAGCGCTTGCTCATAGAATCAACCACATTAAGACCTTCAACGGGGCATTACACCATTTTGCTTCAGTGCTTGGAATTCCACGTCTCAAAATGCGACCAACCATCCAAACCTCACATCCATTTTGGCCAGCAATCCACCTGTGGGCTCTGACGTATCCAGTTACAACATGGCGGCTGGAAAGCGGACGACCAATATCACAGGCAAATGGTAGCAGAAGCAAATGGCTGATTGAAGTTGGAGTCAAGCACACGTCACGAGTTTTCCATTCATTAGACATTCGCGAAACGTTGGCCAACCGGAATTAACGCATATGCTGTTAATATGACAATGACACAGCATGTAGAGAAGACCGTTGGAAGAAATAAGACCACTTGCAAATCTATGGCACTATACTCCACGAAGCATTCTGTATACAGAGCTTCAGGGGGTTTCCAACGCAGTGAAATGCTGTCTGGACGTGCTCGATTTACGACGGGTAAAGCTTTTCTTTCTGCGCATGCGGAGGGTCTTTTGACCGACACACCCAGTCCAGGTTCTCACGATTGCGTGTCCAATACAGCCATTAACAAGATCGTCGGCCAGAAGTATTCAAGAGTAAGGTTCATACGACTATCGGAGATCCTTTATTAGGAGCAAACTTTCGTATTATATTCTAATCAGATTTCTATGTTTCAACGCGATCTATAAACCCGATCTTGCTTCCGTGCAACTCTCTAGATCTCAAGGCAACTCATGATGATTTGCACAAAATTGCTAAATGTAAATATTTTGACTTTCACGAGCTGTGTTCTCAACAACTTTCCAGAGAGTCCAACTATACTAGACCTTTGGTTGGAGTCTTAACTGACCAAGCGACTGCTTGAAGTCCCATGAATAACGTGAAACCCCTGGAGACCTCGAGTGCATTGTTTCACGAGAACAAAAACTCTCGAGTGAACAGTTGTACGAAATCGTCACAGTTTCTGCAGCCTGCCCACAAAACCAAAAGCATCTGACAAATTTTGAATATCTAGCCAAGCAGAATCGCAGCAGCATAAATCGTATCACATTGAATATATCATGTTTCTTGACATTGCGTGGAAGTACGGACTTTCGGACCGCAAGACCAATTATGACCCCGCGCAAGTCACACTTCAGTACGCCATGACCAGTTTCAAGACAGCGCGCAAGTTTGCTATTCTGCGCATTAAATCATGCCATCGCAGGCAAGTGCGTACTCACGCACATCGTGACTGACTGGCACTGCGCGTATGTCTGATTTATGCATTCCTTACACTAAGGTTTTGAAAATTTATCTCTACATGTTTTCTTGGAGTTCTAATTGGGTAAAATATAAATTCTTGTCTTATTGTTGTTGTCAGAACTTCTGGGCATCATGAACAATTGTGAAATTATTGTTGTTGCCTGCACTTCTGCACATCTTAACAGATCGTCAGTCTTCCTGTCTTGGCATTCAACACTGTGCACAGGCAAGCTCAAGATAATCGCGTAGCTAGCAGGTACGCAATACGAGAAAGACACAATTGGCCGGGCCTTACTCGAAAACAAAGATCTTCCGTCGTTCACCCGCTTCTGCAAAGATGGCAGACGTTCTCTGTTCTCCTTTTTCCACCCGACCGAAAATCAACAGGCAAGTAGAGACGTGAAAGTTTGCAGGTATGAGAGCATCTACGTTGTTTTTTTTTAGGCAGACGATTTCTAACTAGGAACTTCAGGTTGACGGCATCAAGGGCGGATCTCCAAAGACTTGAAGGCAACAAGCACTTGGCAGAAATTTAACCTTCTCCAGGGATCTCTGGGCGAGCCAAAGTAAACGCACCAAAAAAGCAGTTCCAAGCAAGTTAAAAAGAAGAGACAACAAACAATAAAAGCAAACGAACAGCATGTCCGAAGAACGCCGTTTTAAGCCTAAACCGCGGGACACCGCTTACTTGGTAGCCCGGCTTAAGCCGTACAGCAGGACGGACGTAACGAGTCCGGTATCGATCGATTCCCATGCGCATCGCTGAGACCCACATAGGACAAAACGCCTCGTACGTTTTGGTAATGGAAGAGCAAATGTATCAAGCATCTAGCTGTAATATCATGAAAAATCTGGCAAATTTCACAACCTAGCTAACACGATTGTATTCGCTCGTTGAGTTTACAGGCCTCCTTGAGTGGTATTCGTCGCTCTTCGGCAGGGCGACATTTACAGTTACGTAAATAAGTATCCGAGCTTGCTAGTGAGCGAGCGATACCTTCACTTGTGCCTCTATAGGTCACTGTAGTTCCCATGCACGCCCCTGATGAGCTGAGCTCCACTAGCGCAAGATTATATTCTATTTCTCAATTCCTATTTACATATCAGCTAATACGCTATGAGCTCATTGCTTTTACTACATTGCCTTATTCCATTGCCTTCTAGTACCTTGCAAAATCCATTATTCAAACGAAACAGGATCTTAAGATCGTATCTTGCTTTAGCTCCCGTTTCATTGATCTGTGACTTACACCTGCGTAGCTCATAAGCGTTCTTGCATGATATATGGATAGCAGTCGTTTTTTGCATATTTTGCATTTCTTATGTAGGCATGATGCTTACACCCAGTTGCAATACTCCTCAATCCTATTAACCACAGGTTAGCCAGCATGTCTCTCTTCTCCAACAAACGCATTGCTATTTTATTCATCATATTGTATTGTTTTATCTCCAATCTAGCGCTGATTTCTTGGTGGTGCATTTTGGAGCAAAATATATTCTTTTGTTGTTGTTGTTGTTGTTGTTGTTGTTGTTGTCGAGAACGAAGGAACTGTTACACCTAGCAATCTGGCCTTATCGACGGACCGTCAAGAAATACTCGCAAAAATGCTTACAGAACAGACCGAGTCTGACTGGGGGGAGGGGGGGGGGCTCAGGGAATACCCGCATCAACAAAAGGGGTCAGATTCCTCTGAAGGCAGACAGTGGCACTTGGATAAATTAAATGCTGCTTTCCTGAAGCATCCCGACGCAAATTTGGTATTAGGAATGTTTCTCAAAACCCCTCGCAGCATTTTAAAGATTTCAATATCGGCTTCTGCAATGAAGACCAAGTCTTCACAGATGCTTTGCGGTCTTATCCGCATGCCTCACATCAAACGACAGTGATCACTGTCGCCCTCACGACTATTTAAGAGCATAACTGATAGCCATACATAGATGTCATCTCTTGAGGCACTCTTGCGGGTGCACACAAGACATGGCTAAAAACTGCGAGCCCAAAAACCGACAAGACGCAAATGCCTCAAAACATCAAACGAGATCATAAGCACAAACAACCTGGAACATTCAAAACAATCCGGATCCTATTCCACAAACAGCTGCACGAACAACAACAAAAAAATACTTCATCTATATACAAACTTGGAAAATCATTGGCCAATGAACAAACTCCACAATGGTAAAAAGTTACGACCGGAAATTGCTCAACGTGTTGAGGCAATTTAGATCGGGCTTTGCTTCGTAAGTCGCCCACTACACTACGTAAAGTATAAAGACAAATAAATGGCGGGTGTCGCAAGTTTGGCTTCAGTTGCCCTTTCGGATTTTTGGGGTGTCACTACAGATTCATTTCCACGAGGCTACGACTACAGAGCCAGTAGAGATAGATAATGAGAAGTGAGTACTACTACTACTACTACTACAAGGAGAAACAAGACTCCATCTAGACCCTTTAAAAACCACACACACACACACACACACACACACACAAACACACACACACACACACACACACACACACACACACACACACAAAGCAGCAACGCCAAGACGAGCGAACCCCAATCTCCCACTTCCATACTGCCTTGCCAAGGCAGTTAGGACGATGAACCAACAGATGGCATCGAAGATCACAACAGACATAGAGCAAACAAACGGCAACAACACCAACAACAAATATAAACACGCACTCAAACTGGAACATTATAAGGATCACAAATATTGTAGTTTTCAATTATCTTCGGCTACAAATACATACCGAATGCCGTTTGAAAACCTACTAAAAAAAAAACACCTATACTCAACGAGATGAATCTTCAAAGCGCAGCTCGCCTAATAATTCGGCGCGCTCGTCTCAGAATTATAAATTACTAGCCCCCTCAGGGAATCGCTACTTACCAAGAGTTGGACGAGAATAGCTGGAAACTGTCAAATCGAGCGCACCTAGACAAGACATCGATTTAGCGCTCCAGAAATCGCCACCAACCACACCATATATATATATATATATATATATATATATATATATATATATATATATATATATATATATATATATATATAT
>QQSS02200949.1:0-12146 GCA_003687565.2 Craspedacusta sowerbii
TACATACATACATACATACATACATACATACATACATACATACATACATACATACATACATACATATATACATACACTTGCGCATGTATCCATACAATCATACATGCATATAGACATAAATGCTGTATGTACTTGAATACAGACTGACAGACAGACGCTGACAGGATTCTGCTCCACAATTCTGGATTTTCTGTATTTTCAGAACTAAACTGCATCGTTGTAAGCTCTTTTACAAAGAGATGACACTCAGATTGTTCCTTCTAACAGCAACTTGAGGGAGAGACTTAGTGAGTTTTGCATAGATCACGTGACTCATCAAACTCTTCTTGCTCTATCTTCTTGCGCCATTTGGTGCGTCGATTTTGAAACCAGACCTAAAAAGCAAATTACGTTAGAAACCTCAAGAAATGGAAATCGGAAACTTTGATGGTAGTCTTTTCTGTGTGCGGATTATATCTTAATGTTTGCGTAGTGCAATAGGTTTTGACGTCAAATGGTTGCTAAATGGTAAGTGAAAGTTCACGAGGTACCGTAACTAACATCCTCCGCAAAGGCAAGACGACTCGCGCGGCGCCTACCATGTTGTGGCGTTGCACTTCGCAGCCGCCAGCAGTTCATGCGCGATTGCTACTTCAATCTGCAATCTTTCCACTTCCTGTCACCATTTGACACTAGACGCTTGTTGTCAACATTTTTTAAATTTATTCTTACGTAGATGCACATCTTATTCTAATAACTGTCAAATTAGATTCAACAGGCGTCATACGCTGGAAAATGTTTGTTTTTCTTCCAAGCGTTTCAAGCTATCTTTGTTACACTAGTCTCAACTTGCACTTGAAGGCCTCTCTTTAGCTACCTAAAATATATGATTATCAAATAGCTGTTCTGTCTGTTCTTTCACAGTTAACCGATTCTAATATCTGCAAATGACCTGAGAAGTTTTCATGGCTACATGAAGTCAAACTATCTGCATCTGCCATGCACATGTTTTTTTTTTACCCAAAGGGCAGTCAACTATCGTCATTAGCCGGTAAGCCAATTCTCTTCTTAGCGAGTATACCTAACGTTACCTAACTTACGAAAAAAACCAAAGAATGATAGAGTACTTACTTTTACTTGATTTTCAGTCATTCCAAGAATGTGCGCAAGACGGGTTCGCTCAGTTCCAGCAAGGTATTTGGTTTTCTCAAAAGCTTTTTCCAGGTGATAGATCTGATGTCCGCTGAATGTTGGTCGTGTAGGTCTTCTTGAAATTGCTCCTTCATGCAAATGTAGAAAATGTGTCACTATACAGCCAAAGAAATGTATAGTTGTGGGTTTCTTGTTGCTAATCAACAATTTTAACAAAAATAAAAGCAAACAGACCCGAAACAACAGCAGTAATAATAAAAGAAACTATTTAGGAACCAACTTTCATCGCAAGCAATTTCGAAAGCGTTTGCGTGGCTGATGATGCGGTTGGAAGTCAGCCGGCATTAAACGATCGTGCTCGAAATGCTGGGTCGGGAAACGCTGGTCATCAACCGCTTGAATTAAGAAGCAATACCAGTGATAGCTGATGTTTCTAAGATTGCAGTTTCCTTCACATCGAATGTTGGCGATGCCACGCAACGCAATGAATGTAGCATTTGCTATTCTAATATTGACTGAACAAATATATACATATATAAATATATATATATATATATATATATATATATATATATGTATATATTTGTTCAGTCAATATTAGAATTGCAAATTCTACATTCGTTGCGTTGTACATTCGTTATATATTCGTTGTACATTCGGTCTTGCTTCATTCGTTTCTGATTTGTTAGAGAACGTCAGCAAATACTTCCGTCTATCTAACTATTATAATGAGATACATGGACGCTGTTACGACCATATTAAAGTAAAAGTTGAAGCAAAATAACAATTTAATGGTTATACTTTACCTGATCCAGAATTATTTTCTTCGCGGCCATTTAGATTACACCACCTGGCGAAGCTGGAGAACCATGGCACATCTGCACCAGCTGTACTGGCCGATGCCATGCTAAAAAGCTGTTCCTTACGGACTTGGTGCGATAAAAGGTTTGAGTACGTGCAACATGCGCAGTAGATGCCTCTACCGTCGTAACCAACTTCATTCCCGCGGCCAGAAACGTCCCCCTTTGTTGCTATAGATTTAGGTGAAAGACGGAAGTTACTTTTCATTACTGGCTCGGCATGTCGAGCAGCCCCAGAGGAACTTGAGTGCATGATTCGGGAGTCGAAGTGAAATCTGTCTTCACATTGGAATTCATTGGAGCAATGTTTCCTGACAGAGCAATGTTCATCTGAACTAAGAGTTGTTGGACCAAGATCTTCTATTATGACACCAGGCGAGTCCAACATTTTCTCACCCTTCCCTTCGTTCAAAGCAGACCGGCAAATACTGAAGCACGGAAAATAAGAAACCTGAACAGGAGAGTGGCGTTTTCTTGCTCTCAAGTAATCATCTACGGAAGCCTCTTTTTGTGCAATGCATTCATCCGTTCTTGAATCCTCATCGTTAATATTTATTTGCAAATCCGTCATGCTGGTTAGCGATTGCTTTTGGTCTTTACACGACATTACATGTTTGCCAGGTACACTATTTTGAAGGATGTCATCAATGCCATGTGGTGTAACGATCCCCTTCTTTAGAGCCATCGACTGAATAGCTAAATTCAATTTCATCTCCGCCATATTTAACTGCTACCTGGTTTAGAATAAAATCAAGACCGGTGAGCTAAGATTAAAGTGCTATCATTCAATCAAAGGCGACATTGATAAAAATGGCAGATGTATCACATTCAGGTCCAGGAAACAAAGCCCGCCAGCTCGGGGCTTAGATACGACGAGCTCGTAATACAAACGGGCTTTAAAAACTCTTCTCTAGGATCTGTTGCTTACAAGATGGGGACTCTCTTTTTCGACTAGTATTGCAACTATTTAAACCATCAAGTTGTTGAGCAACCATTGCGCCAAATGCAATGCGCCACTCGTTCCATTCATCCACTTCGACTTGGAGCACTACAGGGTGTGCAGAAAACCTTCTCCTACTTCCAAAAATTTGTCAACAATGCTGCAGAAGTCAGATGCTGACATGCAGAATGCCCAAAAGTACAAGCCAAAACTGGATATGCTCTGCTACATGCGCCTACAGGAATGACCTTCCCAATTATGCTATTCGGAAGCAATAGTTCATATAATACCACAAATATTTGCTCTAGCGTTTGAGAGAAGTGAATAATCCCGGTTCATCGTTGGCTGGTTATTAAGTAACAACTGTTTGCACATTTACAGAAGGGTCACTTCTGTTTGAAGAGCTTGCGCTTCTGCAAACGAAATGATGGATGTGATAATCTTTATGAGGACGACGATTAACATTAAAGCGGCTGGCACAGGAAGAGGTTGCTACCCATCACGTTAACTTAACGTGCCTTCTCTGAAATTCTTCAGCTTTCTTCGATTGCTTTGAAAAAGGACCATTCATTCTTTAAAATTTCGCGTTACTCTAACAATAGACATTGTACTTTTGTCCCTCCATTTGGGTGGACGTGTCGCCAGGAATTGACCGTTCAGACATTTGCACAGCTGAGAGTCTCGTCCATGTTTGGGCTTACTGCAAAGAAGTTTGAAGTGACCTTGACGTAAATACTCGCATCCCGTAGCGCACAGAAGTGAACTAGATCCACCTTTCCATCTCATGGTGAACAGGACTTTGTCTAATACGCCTTATCCTACATTCAGTAACGTATTCATGCAAACTTCATCGTTATTCAGTAGGCTATCCTATAACTATTCAGTACACCAATGGCAGCGTTTTGATATGTAAACTACTTGAGCGTTGGTTGTAGGCAATGGTGAGCTTTCCATAATTTTTGGCAACAAATTTGGTAACGGATGATCATAACAGCCTTCCAACGCAATATCGAAGTCTTTGGTTTTTTGAGAATTCAGGAAAATTTATTCCTTCGAGGCGATCCTATATTTTGTAAATTCATTTGTAACTTCCATGCCCATTTCTATTTGCAGAGTTTTTTGTATCGCGAAGAGCCTAAATGAAAAGCAAAACTAACATGGTCATCTGCGAGAAAGAAAAAGAGAATGCGATAAGTTCTAGTATGTCATGGCAATCAACTCTTGTTCCTTCACTTGCAATGTGTAATGTGATTCGTTAATAACTACAAGTTCACTAACAACAGGGAAATTAATCTGCCAATGAACGTCAATCATCGCCAGTAACACGAGCCTCCTCAAAGCTACCGAAGTTAGAAATTTGGCTGCTACGTGGATATTTTGATTGTGCACTATGTATAAAAGCAAGTAATACGAAGTGAAATTTCAGTATTCGAACGGTGTGAATGAAGAGCAGAGCAAGCTAGGTAAATCAATCAATCGAAATGCCAACAATAAGCAGACAAGTGGTTGGCACGTCACTTGCGCCTGGGCTGGATGAAATTTTCCTACATGTCAACAATTGATAGACAGTCATTGATGGCGAAGAATGAAAGAGCTTTGATTTGACAACCATGTAAGGAAAGTTAGTTGAGGCTTGACATGGAGAACCTTAAATTGAAGACTTCTTTGTTTCTGGTGACAGATGTGGACAGAAGTGATGATTAATTTGTGTGAGACGCAGCAAAATTCTTTTTGAATAGCTTTCCTGATGCCAAAGAATTTTTACTTAGGAGTAACTGTACCTTTGTAGATGAATGTAAATGATAAACTTCAGCTTTTACCTAGCAGAAAATGTCGCAACGCCTTCCGCTCTGCAAGCGAATCTACGTGAGGCAGAAAACTTCATTGGGATTCGGCGATAAAGTTTACTCCGTATTTTCATCGGAATCAAAAAAACCTTAAAGTAAGTACGTCCACTTATCTTCGGTTTGGCGACAAGGTCAGGATCTGAAATGTTCCAGTATATGAAATGAAAATAACATTAAATTTTGAAATGTTAATTGCTGAAACTCTAATTTTTATGCAGTGGCTTTAAAAACTCCTTGATTTATTACGAAAATATAGCACCAAGAATTAACGGCTTCCCATGGGCACAATATATACATGTTTTTAAATCAAGACACCGTCAAAGAAACGGTCCCTTAATCATTTCCGTGGAACTCGACCCAGAAATGCTAAATTTAAGACATGAATTCGATTATGTTGTCGATTGCGTTGTCAGCAATGGTTTGTTGCTTTCTGTCACGGCAGATACAAAAGTACCAAACATCGGAACGCTAGTAGTGGACGTCCACATCACAATGTGCTGTCTATTCTTGTGCATTCCATGCATATGGCACTTCATTATAAACCGTTACAGTGAAAGCGTTCTGGTTCATTGGAATAACGATTCTTTCAATACGCTACGCTAGCGTGTCATGCGTCATAACAGTTTCTTTGATTTATTTTCTTCACTGACTATTGCTGAAAGACAAAAAGGACAATTTCACTAAAGCTTAGTCGCAGTTACAATAACTTTAATCCCAAACAGAAACTGGGCTTCCTTGCGTGCTGACAATATTTGTGTTAACTCTCTGCTAGGTAATGTTTAGATAAAACCAGAGATGTTTTAAACTTAATGGCACCCTTTCTCCGGTTAAATAAGCGAAAGGTAAATCTTCATGCAAAGCCTTGGATTACCCGAGGACTCTGGATAGCACAGTCTCAAAGAAATCGACTGGACAAGAAATTCTTGAAAGAAAATAATTAAAATCTGAAATAGCAAATATAAACTCTCTACAAAAACTATTGGAACTTGATAGTCTAAGTGCTGGGCATTTTCGGGTGAACCGTCTCGTTTGCCTCAGCTCACTAAAAAGAGCCGGCTTATTCGGCTTGCAAACGGCTCTTTAACTGGTATTTGTTGTAAGACTTGGAGTATCATAGGTTTGAAAAAGTACTGATTTTATTATTAGTTGAGAAAAACCTACAAAGCTTTAACCTATTTCTTGAACTTTCTTGAAATGTGCATGTTTTTTAATTAAAAAATAAATGCTATTAAATTTTTGTATTTTACCATTTAACTCCAAACGAACGAATAATTAGCGTTCGACGAACGCCAAGTGACATGCACCATGTACTCCCGATTTATTGAAAAATGTATCAGTACATACAAGCAAGCCTTCAGAAATAACACATGACGACAAACTGTCACTGGTATGGGCTAAATTAAAATTTTGTAATTCATAAAAACATCATCATAAATGCAGCTCAACAGCATGAAGGAAATTATATCAAATAATAAAGAAAAATAAAACTAAAGAATGCAAATAAAATAAAGAAAAATGCATAAATATTGAACTGATACATTTTCCCTCCTGTTTATTGCGCTATGAACTCTCGCTTGTTATAAGTTATGCGTAACTAACATGCATTTAGACGCAAAATGATGCCAAAATTTGTAGTATAATAATAAAGTATTAATAATAATAATTTAATAAAGTATACAATAATAAAGTAATTACTTAATCTGCCTTTGAGAAAACCCTTTCAGAGGGGACAGATTTGGCCACGATGCAGAGTCTTCCTATCATGAAACTAGCAAGCCGTGGGTAGATCGACGCATTGCCCTTCCTCCAGGTCAGAGGCTCTGCAGATCTTTTGAGGAGGGGTTCCTCCAAATAGGATTGGACCTGCATTATGACACCTGGTGCTGGATTCTTTGTCGCTACATTCCCAGTCGAAATTTTATCAAAAATTATCTAAACAGCAGACGTTTGTGCCAACATTGCCGGTGCACTATCGAAGACTGTGCACAGCTCCTTCGCAACCTGCTAGTCCTCTTTGGTCAGGGGATCAACAGGTGTATTTACAATCGCCAGGTTAGAGACGATAGCGTTTTTTAACATGTTGAATTCCATCTTGCAGAGCAGTCTTGTTTAGGCCTTAGCTCAGGCATTTCAATCTACCGTTGTGTAAACTTATGCTTTTCAGCACCCACTGTTTTCATGAGGAACTGATCCACAGCTGCTTTCGCTTTGCCAACAGTCGGCTGCTTCATCAACTTTAGTGCATCTATTGCGGTCAGGTTCATTGTGTGAGCAAGACATGGATGATGGGTCCACTTTAAAATTTTCACAGCTTTGGTTAACACAAACCGCTTTTCCATCTACTTGCCATTCTTTGGTCACCCTCAACAGCTTTTTTTCAAAGCTCTCAGACGTGTGTCGTTCTCCGAACTCAAAGCAGTCTAGAAGGCAGCTAGACATCGAAAACTCTTCTATGAAGTGACACGTAACTGACATGTAATTAATGGTCATTCTTGATATCCAGCAGTCCGTGGTAAGGCAAACTGCGGTAATTTTTGGGACTCTTTCCTGCAGTGAATCCTGTGTGCTCTCATACAGCTTTGGATTACGTGTTGCTAAAGAAATTACTTTCCTGCTTGGAATTGATTCAGACTGTTACATGACCTATGAAGCCTCTGTCCTCAACGATTCAAAATGGCTGGAAATCGGTCACAAACATTTTAGCCAAAGCGTGATCAATTTGGCCATGTTTCGCTACAGACAATGACCTTTGCATAAACTGCTCCATTGAAGACGACTGATGTGCTGTGGGACGCGGATGAGGCCTGCGTAACTGAGTGGATACAATTTTCAATCCTTCCTTCTCAAAAGGCCCATCACTAGTGTTGTCCCAGTCAATAAAAGTAAGATATCATCACATCGTTATTGCTTCAACAAAAAAGCTGAGATATAAATAAAATTCCAAGGCTAGCAATATTACGTTATACTGAACGACTGTGACGGACTGATTTGACGTGGCCTCTGCTTTGAGTTATATGCGATAGAGGTTAAATTACTTTACATCTGTTAATAAGGCACTTGATAGCAAGATACCTAACGCTAAGCATGACTTAAGTCATCACTTGAAATTATTCAAGCAGAGCAGGTTCCTGGCCTGTACTATCCCTGATGAAGAGCGTTAAATAATTAAGTCAATTCAAACCTCAAAAGCATGCGGCCCCGATAGTGTCCCAATCCGAATCCTTAAACTTGCAAGGAACGCTCCTGTTAGTTTTTTTGAGAATGTCAAATCCAATCTTGATGACGGCAAATTCTCCTGTGGCGTATTTATCGATTTCCAAAAGGCATTTCCCGCCGTAAGCCACTTATTCTTTTTAAAAAGCTTAATAAATATGGCAAAATTATGGAGCTAAAGTAAACGATCGGTTGGGTTCTTTTCTCGCCAATCTTAAACAATTCGGGATGATTGATGATAGTAATTCATGTTCCCTAGACATAACACATGGCGTACCACAAGGTTCTGTCCAGGACCATTGCTGTTTTTAAACTACATAAATGACTTCAGTGACTGCCTCTAAATTTCTGAAGCCCGCCATTTTGCAGATGATACGAATATCTTACTTTGCCAATGGTCGCTAGAAGTTTTGCGTAAATCGCTGTCCCGCGAGCTTCAAAACGTCTGCGACTGGCTTTGCGCCAATCGCGTATCACTAAACGCAAACAAAAATAAGCCAGAAATCATCCTTTTTAAGCCGCGTACTCTCAGTACGCGGACGGAAACTAAGCTCACAGCGAATTTTGGGGAAAGCGAATCTTCTTATCACACCGTATAAATAGCCTGTGCGTGGTGATCGATTCTTCGCTTAGCTGGAGACCGCACATTACAGAACTTGCTAAAAAATTGAATAAAACAGTTGATGTCTTTGCGAAAATGCGCAAATTCGTTCCTGCGAACACTCTTAGAGAAGTATATTTTAGTTTTTTCAAAGTTACATATCCTATTGAGGCCTTGCCTGGGGATTTGGCAGCAAAGTTAAACGGAATCGGCAAATCACATCGCATACCGAAGAGAGCAGTAAGGACCATAACGTTTTCCGACAAAAGTGAGCCAACCTCGAACTCTTCACACAGATGCGTTTATTGAAAATAGATGACGTAATAGAGGTGACTAGATACTTGTTTATGTACGATTGGAGCAAGGGCAACTTACCGTCGTCTCTACACCGGCTATTCACATTGAACACAGTTACAAGGAGTGAAGACAGAGGGACTCTCCAGATTCCAAAGATACGCACGACGAAATTCGGCTAAGGGTCTCTTTGATATGCCGGCTCCAAATTCCTGAAAGAAGTTATTAATATGAAAATAAATATTGATTTAAGCAGACCACTATTTAAAAGTCATGTATGTGCTCTTCTTTTAGCCAGATACTAATTTGCGAGTCATCCGGCATCGGCATTGTATCAACATTGCGCCATTGCGGCCATGCTTGCCTGCAGAGGGCTGCCGCATTGTATTGTTTATTCTCTTTTACAGGGCGACCCTGAAGTTTTTTTATAACCATGCGTAAAACCTTCGAAAAAAATTCAACTTAATCTGAAAACATTTAGAGGTCTTTTGATTAGATAGAGGGTTCTAGGTCTGCATTGAACTAGTTGCTGGTGAACTCTTTTACTGCACACCATACTGCCTTGATCACTTGTCAATATGTTATTCCTTATTTGCTGCTACGGTTCCCAAAATGTGTTTCATCAGCTGTTAGCGATTTGTAGTCAAACGTGACAGACAATCACACAATTTAAAAATTAACGGTTGATTAATTTGAATTGGTAACTAGCGCTAACCGAATGGATGCTATAATATTTTCTTTGATTTTTGAGCTTCAATTTATATTTTTCCATGGTATTGACTTGTCAAAAACATTTTCAATGGTTAATTAGCAGGACTTTCCTGAGTGGCATTGCCTTGAAGTAAACTTTACATTTATGCACAGCATTGTGTATTTCATTTATTGGTATTACGCCTTATAAGTCACTTCGTAGTATTATTGTGTTTTCCAATCATACAAATACATAAACGACTTGAAAAATTGCCAGTTGAGGATGTTAAATTGGCTCCAGTGGCAGATCTCACAAATAATGTAAACCCACAAACATTCTAAATTAGAAAACTGAGATCTACAACTTTTGTTTGAAAATTGCCATTAACTTGAAAAATAAAATTGTATGGTGTCAAAAACAGTTTAGTTATTTTGAATAAAATGACCAAGGGTTGCTGTGATACTTCCAAACCACTTGCAAGACGAGAAACGTATACAAGTGCCTGAAAGTCTCAGCTCTACAAAGTTGCAGGAAATAAGAAGGAAATAAAACAGACCGTGCGTGAAGCATCACATTCCACAACTAACGACGCTCTTGAAGATAGAGACAAAGGCTTGCCCTGGTTTGCTGGCCGTCATCGCATATTAGACATAGTCAGCAACGGTTACTTGGCGGTTACTTCATAGGATCCATACATCAGGATATTTAAAAGTTTCATAGCAGTTGAGAATTTATTGACCGATCAAAGTTTCAGGCAACAAGTTCGGTTGATATCGTGCGCTGTGCCGTATCCAGTGGTGCGAATGAAGTTATTTCCTATTCTGAAAACCAATTGCAACAGCTTGGGCCTCATAACGATTACCAATCCCCAAAATCATGTTTCTGGGAGGCGTTCCGGTCTCGAGGATGCTCATTCCAAGCTCTAGCAGGACGGCATCGAGCCAGACGGATTGGCTAAGGCTATTTGCTTATTTATTCAAAAGCTAATTCAAGATGACAAAGGAAAAGAGAGAAGGGAATATAAGACTCGCGTCTTTTCACAGCATGGCAAAAACTGGCTTGCAGCGCCGTCAGCACTATTTAAAAGACATGTATGTGCTCTTCTCTTAGCCAGATACTAATTTTTTTCTCATCTACTGCTGAAAATGGTTTCCAAATGCTATTACATGTTAAAATCGTCAAGGCATCTTGCACCTGCTGGACCCACATTACATTATACTGCATCGCTTGACTTCCACATTTATCCAACTGTGGATTATATTGAACTTATGTATTTACTTGCCACTATTGATTTGCGAACATGATACTTAGTTCTTCTTATTTCCTTTGCTATTACAGAACTTGCATCAGTATGGAGGGGGTAGGGCTCTTGAATTCCAACAAGCCTTGCTATGAAAAACCCTCCTTCCCATCTCTATTACATTATCTCGATTCGTGTTGACCTCGAGTTATCAAGTAGATTGACAAATCCAAGACAATTTTCAAAGATTTTTTTGGCCTTGTCAGAAGAACTGATTGCATTGGCTTTCTTTGACGATCAAGTCCCCGATGATAAAAAAACTGTTCAGTACCTCAAAAGCACGGGGTGCAGAACATCCTTTGAAGAGGATTACTGTTGATCTTACCCTGGTGAACTCCCAGAACTTGGAAGACGGTTTCATCGGGATCGACCATAGATTCTTTACGTCAACGCTCACCTTCAACGTTTCTTAACACAGATGCGACACCCTGGTCGGCAGATGTTGACTATCAGTTGGCAAAGAACACTGTCAGTTGTAGGAGAAATGCAAATGACGTTGCAGAACATGATTTGCCTAAATGGACGAATGTAACAAGCTGCATGCAAGCGATGAGGACCTTACACAGTTCCTTCTCGTTATTGGAAAGAAGAACCGCAAGCGATTTCCTAACCCAGAAAAGTTAAAAGTTTTTTGTCATTTCGACAGTCTTAACGCAAATAGACAATAATAATTTCCGTATGTAACAGTTACTGTGCAATGTTGTTCTCTGCAATAATGTTTGTCCTAATCACTAATATCGTAGAATACGGAGCAAGTGAGCCTTACGTAGGCACTTCTATAGATACTCACTCTGTGGTAGCGACTCCTAAAATGCATTTTGTTCAAGCAAAATTTTCATTACAATTATTTTTTCATTGAGCTCGGGTGCCCCATCAGAAAAATGAAATTAATTATTTTTTTATAAATAAGGACTACACTATTATGCATATATACGTACATGTAACGCTGAGTAGCACCATCAGGTTTCTGGCGAACGGGGGAGCCAATGGCCAAATTTAATGCATGTACTTGTAAAGATACTGTAATGTATCTTTACATGTCAGATAATTTAGGCGGTGCTTTAGGTTGCTTGCACTCTTTTCATCCTTACAAGAAATAATGAATCGCACGGTCTCATCGGCGAAACTGTCATCCAAGTTACGTTGGCAGGTAATGCACTGATCGACGAAGTCAAATACAATCCGTTCAAATAAAGCTGACGGGTAGGGTAACTTTAGAAAGGTTGTCCGCAAATGTTCCACCTCTTCGTTAAAGGTGGACCAATCGCT
>QQSS02200960.1:0-24991 GCA_003687565.2 Craspedacusta sowerbii
GTGTGTGTGTGTTTGTGTGTGTGTGTGTGTGTGTGTGTGTGTGTGTGTGTGTGTGTGTGTGTGTGTGTGTGTGTGCAATTCACATAGGCGTTAATCCTTATAATGGAATATTTCGATTTCTTATCGACAGGTACTTGCTTAACTAAATAAATATATTTGTTGTTTGCAGTGGCATCCCGTACGGCCCATCATTTGCTCCGTTGCAAGTGGCCTGGTTTCTATCTGGTCGCAGACTCATGTGGTAAGGTTTTTTAAACCAGAGTCGATTTAAAGTTAACTGTTATATCGTTTAAACCTTAACCATGCTATATGGTATTTTCTTTCTGTATTTAGCGTTGTCGCGGGTATTTTCTTTCTACATTTATCGTTATCACTGGAATCTGGAGTGTGTTTAATGGAAACTCGTTTTTTTTTATCGTGTTACTCGCTGATCGTGACGGGCGGCGTATGCAGGATTGCACATCAGCTATCGTTCGCGATTGTGTGTAGATGTGTTCTGCATATCTACAGTGGCTCCGTGCTACACGTATTAGTATGTTGTATTTTTGTGTTAACGTTCTGGTACTGTTCCCCTTCATTGGTAGGAGAATTGGTCTGCCTTTGCTCCTGACTTCAAAGAACTAGACGAAAACGTGGACTACGAAGAGCGAGAGAGCGAGTTTGACATCGAAGATGAAGACAAAGAAGAGTTGTTCAGTGACAAGCGAGCTCTAGTCGACGATGAAGATGTATGTTTCTTGCCTCTAGTATACAACCGTCCCTTGTAGCAACATTTGATGTATGTTGTCGTCTTTTTATGAATGTCTGTGTTAAGAAACAATGGGGACTTGATTTTGAAATCAGATTGGTCTTAGGAGGTGTTTTCCGGACAAAATTCTTGGTGTTGTTATTGATTGGGGGGATGGGGGTAGTTCCGGTGATGAATTTTAGGATAGTGCATGTTATTAAACTTGGTGTTGTCCCTCTGTTCGGGTTCTTTTAGCACGGTGTTTTGGAGTTGCCCGGGGACGCTAGAACGGAACTCAGAACTATTTGAGAGTTATATTCCTCTTCTATGTTCTACTGCAACCACTACTACTACTACTAAATATATTTACATGTATATGGTTGATATACAGTTTGGGAGAAGGGAGTTGTTACATACTTTATATAGTTTTATGCTATATTAAGTTGTTATACTGATTGGTCAATTGTAGGGCAGGGAGCTTGTTTGGGCTCTTACCTGCTCGCTTCCTCCTCCTTGCCCAGCTCAAATGGAGTCCAGGCGCTTTCTCCTCCTTGCCCTAGCTCGATTGGGGCCCAGGCACGTTCTTGTTCTGAACATCATGTGCGGTCCATGACACCTTCCCGGGTATAAGGTTATCAACTCCCTGGCATGCAAACGTCAACGTATGTCGCTGTAGATTAGCGCTCATCGTGTAAGTATTCTTCAGACCCCCAGAAGTAAAATTTGAATTCTTCCTTTGTAGATCGACGTGGTCACTGTAGAGCGTCCCGTGTATTGGAGCAGTGACGAGGAAGATGCTGCCGAGAACGACTGCCTTTTCTTCCTTCCTGTTGCACCCGACGTTGACGATCCGGAAGGGGACGCAGCTCCCACCTACGCTTCTGCCAAGCTGGAGTCTCCTGAGAGCAAGCCTGGCGAGAGGCAACCGCTGGTCACGTCGGTGTTGTCAAACCAGCGGCTGAGTAGTGATGGTGACGCCCTCAACGTGGACGGCGATGAGCCACCTCGAAAGCGCACGAGAGTGACTGATGTTTCCATATTTGGTGAAGTGTTTGACCAGAACAGCGTTTTAGCAGGTACATGATCTTTTTTAAAAACTGTTTGTCTTTAGTTGTTTATGTTTATGTCTTTTTAACTGTTTATGTCTTTTTAACTGCTTATGTTTGTCTTTTTAACTTTTGATGTCATTTTAACTGTTTATGTCATTTTAACTGTTTATGTCGTTTTAACTGTTTATGCCTTTTTAACTGTTTATGTTTATGTCTTTTTAACTGTTGATGTTTATGGCTGTTCAACTGTTTATGTCTTTTTAACTGTTTATATCTTTTTAACTGTTTATGTCTTTTTAACTGTTTATGTTTACGTCATTTTAACTGTGTGTGTCTTTTTAACTGTTTGTTTGTCTTTTTGTGTCTTTTTGTCTGTTTGTGTCTTTTTAACTGATTATGTTTATGTCAGAACCGCGTTTTAGCAGGTATTTAAATGTCCTTTTTTTTTCCCAACTGTTTATGTCTCCCGTGGTATTCCAGAACATGTGCATTTTTCTAAATTTGCTATTGCCTTTCGTCTCTGGGATGGGCGATTGTTCGGCGTGGCATCTGAGCTCTGTTTCGTCCTGCTAGGCGTCGGTTTAGTGCATGTGATGGGTACACAGTCTCATGAAAGGCAGTGGTTTTAATTCATGCTTGTGGTATGTTACGTCGAGTTTTGGATAAACTTTGAATACAATAAGTCCTCGTGTGAGTGATTTTTTGACTTGATACTTCGACTTGGGGATGACGTCTATGGGCGCGTGGTAATTGGTACGATTGGAAAGAAACAATAAGTCATCCTGATTTGCAATATTTTGGGAAAATCTCTTTTGAGTCGTCAAACGTGTTGTTGCTTTTTTTCGGTTTTAGAAAAGCCGCAAGAGAAGTCTCGAGGTCGTAAAGAATGGCCGGCACCGAAGAGCAAACGCGGAGGTCGAAAAGCTGGCCCACCGCAAAGAAGCAAAAGAGAGGACGAATCTTCGCAAGATGGCTCAGACCATACGCCGCGCCCTAACTAGCTCTGTTACTTATCTTGGAACTGATATAAACCGTTTACATTAAGAGCTTGTGGAATACTGGTCAACGAAGTTCTATTCAAGTCCTTGTGTTGGTTTAGAGTGTGTACAATACTGACCTAGCCGAATGGCCGTATGATCTCGTTTGGCGTCCAAAGCTCGCCATGATGCGAACTGCAGTCTCGGGCAGTTGTTTAGTGTGACACTGTTGGGGTGCGTCGGGTTATGTGACATGTACCTTTTTGTAAAGCATCGCCATATTTATTTTGCTTTATGGGAAGACGATTTGCCCTCTGCCTAGCAAAGATTCTTTTTTGCTTATCTCTCGTTATGAGCTTGGAAGACTACATGTAGAATTGCTACTCCCGATCTTCGAGTATGCTTTCTTGCTTCGTTACAGCGTTGTATTGAAGGCGTGTGATTCGAAGAATGTATACGTTTGCGGTAGATTCTCCGAGTTCATCGTTGTAGCCACATCGTGAGCTTTATTGCATTGTGGGATTTGCGCTAATTTTAAAGAACAACAGACGAAACTTCCACGTACTTGCCAGTGTGCCTTTTGGCTTCGGAGTCGTGCGATCGTTTAATATGATGGTTAGACGAAACTCACGCATGCGCAGGAGTTGCTTGTATAAATTCTAGCTCCCCACCCCGCGCAAACGATGATTTAATATGGCAGTGAGGCAATCCTCGCATGCAACGAACGATGTGTGTTGAATGTGCTGAGTTTGTCTCAGCTTACGGAGTCTTGTGCCTCGAATTCGGCGTCTTTTATTAGATTGGGTTGGGATTTGAATTCGATTCTTATTCGAGAATTATCCAACGTTGCTTCAAGTATTAAATGCATATGTCGAACAACCTACTCTGGCTGGATTCCTTGCCAATGCTCTGGAATTGAAATAAAATAAAAATAAAAAGAAATATAAACAAAAACTAGTAAAGGAAATCCTCATGCATTAATGCAGGCATTAGTTATTATGCTTTCTCCCAGCAGGTATGCACAAGTATTGGGTGCTCGTATTGCGAGCCCTGGCTTCCTGTGTTAAGTACTGGCATCACCTGAAAGACAAGTAGGCATCCGTTCACAAGTCCAAAATCATATCGGACGGATCTGAGATCTCGAATCATGTTTGAAGTCTTAAAGAATCTTACATATAGCCTTTGTGAATTATAATACAACATTTAGGAATCTTAATATCGCGTTTACGAAAGAACATCGGGGAGTAGTGCAAAGATTGTTTCTGTGAGTCATGTTCATGCAGGATAGTTTTGTAATTAGGATTTTAGTACGGGCAAGCTTTTGCTGCTGGTAGTAATTATGTCGACTCGATCGTCGATACTCCAGAATTTTTCGAAGGTACTGTTTAAGGTCCCAGGCTACCCTAGCATTCTTGTATATTGGTGCAAACTGATGTACCAAGTAACCCATGGGCTATGCTTGTACGCACTGTATTCTTGTAGAGTTCCCTGATTTGATCTCGCTCATAAGGTTATGTAGGCGGGTAGCTTATCCCTCCGCTTATGGAGATGTTTCAAGTAGGGCCTGGTTAAATAGAAGGCAGGGCAGCACATCCAACGTACTCGTTCTCTTATCGTTTTTGCAAACAATTTTAACAAATCATCTGAAGATATATGCATAATTCATAGAAACTGCTGATTACTATATAAACTGCTGATTATCGCCCGCAGCTGCTGATACGTCCAAAAATTCTCTTCCTGCAGAGAGCTGAATTTGCTCATCAGCTTTGATTCTATGTGTCTATAGTTAGTACTGATATTTAAATGCCAAATTGTGAAACAGTAACTTACGAAATATTTAAGTACCAATTAACCTTCTTCGTTAAAACCTGCCATTCGCCTTGTCCATGAGGAGCCACTTTCTACGAGGGACCCGTAGCTAGTATATGGCTAAGGAATAGCTCATGTCAATCCCTCCTCTATTGATATGCACGCATAAATGAATGCTTTCGATGTAAAATTTAAATAGGAAGATTGAAATCAAAATATTTGAGGTAACATGGCGCTCTGAAATGACGTTGTCATTAATTTTTTACACAGCTGATGTTGGTGACGTATTGATGCCGTGAAAGCAAAACCAATGCTTCTTCTTATACCTGCGATTGTTCGTTACTGAATCTCTCACCGATGCATATCCGAAATCCGGGAAGGTATTTTAGAATGCTGGTTTCCCACATTCACCATTGATCAGCTTCCCTCGTTGCGGAATATAGAGGAATTTGTTTGATTTGAACTTTGCACTTGGTCCGCTAATGCATTGCGATCTCAAAGACTCGTACAAAATTTGGTACAGACGGATCTAATCTCTTTCAGGGAGCATTGCAAGTAGAATTTGGTTTTTTTTTTTAAGTAAACGATCGTTATTACGTGGCTTATGAAGATAATTGATACAACTAGGGAGTAATATGAATCCTGATGATGGACACATATTTTTGTGCACACTCGGCGTTATGTTGCGACTCCACTTTCGCGGTTCAGTTAAACCTTGAGGATGATTCGCGGTGACTTTGGGTTTTCCATGGTGTTAATTAAGTAGCAATGCTTATTCCTTATATATGTAGTGTGTACGTATTTATATTATATATATATATATATATATAAAATAGATAAGCATATATCATATATATTTGACTATATTTATACGACATATCATGTAAGTTAATATTATCTATTTTATTATATATACACATATATATATATATATATACATATATATATATACACTTACAGATACAACTGTACAACGGTACACGTAATTTCATTTGTTAGTGTCTATGCCAGCTAATTCGACGTGAGTGTGTTCATTTCGAATAAGAATCATTGTAAGTAACTAACATCCAATGTATATACATATATATATATATATATATATATATATATATATATATATATATATATACATCATCAAGTGCTTTGAGTATCAACGCTAAATGTCTTGGGCTGTCACTAAACTTACATTTTTATCGAGTTTAGACACTGCCACCATGGCTTCACCAACTCTATTCAGTAGCTCGATATCAACCCTTACTACAATAATGGAAGTCAGCTCTGCGAAAAATGGCACAAGTCCTATCCCATGTAGACTCGATGACTACAAAGCGGTGTTGCTTATCACTAGCCTAGTTCTGGTGCTTGCATTCGGCGTCCTGGGAAACATTTCCATTCTGATGGTTTTCGTTCCAAAACTTCGGGATGACCAGCGGATCGATTTGTTGATTGTTTATTTGGCCGCATCCGACTTGCTTGCGTCGATATTTGGTCCTGGGGTGTTCATATACTGGCGCGCGACTTGCAACCAGCGTTGGGACTTCGGTTGGGCTGGTTGCAAGATACTTCCAGCTTTGAGCCGAATTACGGTGAATGTGTCCATTGGCTTGATTCTCATAATGGCTATTGACAGGTGTCGGGCGATAGTAACACCTTTTAAAAGTCGCCCTTCAAAAGGGCAACTGCATTTCGCAGCTGTTGCAACCATTGCTCTGTCTCTTGTCTGCGAGAGCTTTCACATCAAAGCCGTTCAGCTGAGCAAAAACGGCTCCAAGTGTGCCGTGCCATCTGTGAGCGATCTGAACTTCGCTGTTCCACTCGTAGTCATCACCATTATTCGAGACTGCGCTTTCGTAGCAATATTTGCGACAACAACTGGATTTGCTTTGACAAAGTTGCGGGAATCTAGCAAAAATACTGACTTCCTTGAAGAGCTTCGAGAGAGGCGATCTCAAAATAACTTTAGAATTATGAAAATGCTCATAGCCATGGCTATCGTAGCTGCCATTCTTATCATCCCGAGAGACGTTCTCCAAGTTGCGTTTACAATATCTTGGATGGGTTACCCAGCCAGACGCGGGATACCAGCCACGTAAGATGATCTATTATTTGCTGCTGTATTGATATTTCGAGCAAATTATAATGGAAGAATCTTGAGATATATCATCGAGAGCATGAACTATGATGTCTACTTGCATGTGGTCATGTGCTTGGCATTATTTCTGTAGTTCCTTTCTGATGGTAATCGATCCCTCAAGTCTGTATGCGCGAAGTCGAACATGCCGAATCAAGCCGATATTTGGGATCTTATACGTGAATCTCTTACAGTCTATGCCACTGGTCTAACTTGCTTTTGCATTATCATAAAACGCAAACGCATTGCCTGCTGCTATGGGTCTTGTTATTTATAAGCAACCATCTGCATTCCTTTATCCCTATCCCTTTATCTATCATCTATCTGAATCATCTTTTCTATAAATCCTGTCGACTCACGTGTACTGTTTCTACTGGCAGTGCAATCGCTCAAGGTCAAATCTTATTTTTTCGTTTAGGAATGTTCTTCTTGACTCTAACGAAGTACTGAAAGTCATGCAAGTGTCCAACAGCTGTGCTAACATTTTCATCTATGGTCACATGATGCGCCATTTCCGTGGAAACTTAAGACGAATTCTCCGATTGGGCTCCTTGTGTACCGACGCATTTGCAGCATGCAAGTTGAGGATGGGCGATAACATGAACCAAATAGTGGAGAAAAATAATGTACCTCCGTGTACTGTTAATCAGGGAATCTCATCCATGCAGTACTTGAACGTCAGTTTAAATAATTTTCTGGCTGAGGATGACAGCCGACGACCTTCGCTTATTTGAATTTCCAGAGCCCTGGAAACTGTAAAAATTCAGGTCACTAATGACTTCTTCTCGCTATAGTTACAACTTTATGTACACTTGTGAGGACACTGATGGCTATGTTGCTCTGTCACGTCCGCTTGTCACAATCCTTCAGCAACCGTGGGGGAAGTGTTTGCCAGCACGGCTGCGTCTACGCACTACGTCAATTCGCATTAATCAATGCGCATGCGCGCGAAAGCCATTACGCTCGGATTTAGGAATTGATATCTTAATGGAACGGGAAACTATCATGGGAACAGTTCCCTAGAGGCATCTACGAGCTCAAGAAATAAAAACGAGAAAGCGGTCCTCTGCTTTCTGAGTACGATACTGTACCGCTTCTTCAGAATTCCTGCATATTGTTTAGTCGTGGTTTTTAAATAGCCTTTAAAGCTTGATAAGATAATGCCTCATTTATGTTATTGAATGCGGTAGTGAATTTTTCATGGAAAGAGTGATTTATATTTAATGATTCACTCTCCAGTAATTCAGGCAGGCGTCGTGTGAGTTGACGATAAAGTTTGTTTTCAGATATCGGAAGAAAATCGAAGTCTCATACTTGAGTAGTTGCCAGTCGGGGGCGCTAAGCATGGCTACTACAGTAATGTTTTTTGCGCTGATCACTGCAGTTTCGTCTACACATTCCTGCAAGGACCGTGATCAGCGCTGTCCTAGATGGAAAAGGGAGGGAGAATGCCAGAAGAACCCATCCTTCATGCACAGCGATTGCGCTTTCAGCTGTGGAGTATGTTCCGCAGAGCTTAACCACGAAAATGTTGAACAGTTTGTGTACGACGCTTGGGATATGCAGTTGAAGGTATTCTGTACATTCGCTGCACTGTTCGTCGGAGGTATATTTGCGGCCGCCATTAAACTGCGCTATGCTGGCAGCATGTGCAGATCGAAGGGATCGCTACGAGGGAAAACCATTGTGATAACTGGTTGCACGTCCGGAATAGGACACGAAGCTGCAATACAACTTGCTTTGCGAGGCGCCCAACTCATCATAGGTTGCAGAACCATCAAGGAAGGGATAAAACTCAAGGAGAATCTGTACAAGGAAACTGGTAGCAAAAAGATCGACATCAAAAAACTCGACTTGGCTTCTCTTGATTCTGTAAGAGAATTTGCTAAGGATATCATGGACGATAATCATGACGTCCACATGCTGATAAACAACGCGGGTGTCGTGACTGGGAAAACACGCACCACAACTGTTGACGGGCTTGAGACCACGTTCCAGGTCAACTACTTAGGTCATTTCCTACTGACTAAGCTGCTCCTCGAAAAGTTAAAGTCGTGTGCACCAAGTAGAATAATCAACGCGGTTTCAGAAGATTATAGCAAAGGTGATTTGGATTTCAGCGATTTGCAAAGCACCAAAGAATTTTGCAACTGGAAAGCGTATCAAGACAGCAACCTTGCCAAAATGCTCTTCACTCACGAGTTAAGTAAGCGCCTGCAAAATAGTGGGGTTACGGTGAACTCGGCATCACCGGGAACCTGTGTTACCAATTTGTATCGCAACGTATTTCCCTACGACTACAAGTTGACTTGGCTCATAATGCTACCGATCACATATCTATTCTGGAGGTCAGCAAACACAGGCCAGGAAACGATATACTACTGCGCTTTGGAAAAAGAATTGGAAAATGTGTCCGGGAAGCTTTTTGCTGATTGCGCCAGTGTGAAAATAAACCCAATAGCTGAGGACGATGGACGCGCGAAGAAACTGTTCGAGATTAGTGAGAGGCTAGCAGAACCTAGAAAACTGTCTCTGAAGTCAAGCCTACTTGAAGTGTGACCACATCGAAAATCGCGGTGACCAAGGAGTACGATAAGCCCTTTGTACGCTGTGGTTTGCAACACGAACCTCGCCAAGTCTGTTTGAATTCGCCTGGACTGTCTTGCGCCCCATGTGCAAATTAACACCTCTAGGAATTGTTGTTTAAGCCAAGGATGCAAGCTCTAAACAGACCACGTGAATTGGCAATGGTCTGTACACTGAAACATGGGCAAACTTTTATATGCAATATAGCTTGCCTGCACAAGACTCCAAATCAGCATCGAACCAACTTTCAGAATGCACCTGCACAAATTGCATATGCTCACCCACATCGAATGAAGCCCATAATTTTCGGCGATGCTGAAATTTTATCATCATTTACAACTTCAGTCGTACAATTAGTTCCGTCGGTAAATTGAACCTTTTGCCTCTCTGCGAAACATCTGCTCAGTAGGGTCTTAAAAGCAAACAATAGGTATAAAGGCGGCAGATGCAAAGGCTGACTGCAACAATCTGGCAAGCAGAACTTTGATTGTTGAGGGTACACAATCTTAGTAAGGACTATTGTCCTTGCATGGCATAATTTCTTTGTCTTATTTTGATAACGCACTGTGCTGGTTTTCCTTTACACGAAAGATGCAGGCGTGTTGCGACAAATTATTGTCATTCATTACAACTATCCAAATGCTGATCAAGCGCGAAATATTTAACCTCCACGAGAAAATTTAAGTCGCTGGATTTGCCAATGGTAAATCTCAAACCTCTGCCAAAATGCAGAGCAACTCACGGAAGGAAAGCCAGCTTCTGAACTTCTTTTGATTATTTTTGCATAAAGCGAATCTTGGACGCAAGTAAGCTGAAGTTCCGACTGACTAACCTACCGGCCTTAGGCCTTCAACTGCATACCTTACTTAAAGTTTGCCCTAACCCTAAGCACAATATTGCAAAATACTAAAGTGGACCCCCAAAGGTTTCTGAATATGCGTTGTGAAACTATCTGCAATTCATAAACATGTGCCTCTCAGTTCAGGCTTTGTCTCCTTGTTTTCGAACATCATGTTGTGATGTAGAAACATGTATTTTCATTGCATGTACTTTCATGCACTACTAGATGCTGCGAGAAAGAAATATCCAGCCAAGATATGGGCCAGACTGTTTTCTTCTTCACATGTTATTTGTTTTCATTACTTATCCTAAGAACTTGTTTTAAGGAGGTTTATTGTCAATTACTGCACGCCGACTGTCTTCAGCTAACGGCCACTTTATGACGCTGAGCATAAGGTTTATAGTAATTAAAATAAAAATAAGAAAGCAATTTTATCGATATGTTAAGGCATGTGTCTCTCACGTTCTTGTTCACTTCACTTCCATGCCTTTAGGCAGGATACCATGTTGTCGAGCAAGAGATAGGAGGGCATTATGTCCTCGCCTGGCATTACACTTCGCAGCGCCTTTCTTTAACCTTGTCAAAATGTCTACCGTAGACTTTCATTTAAGCCGTCTAGTCGGGAACATGTAAATTTCCCTCGTAATACGTACTTAGGCACTAAGATAGCCTTTCTTTCGTTGTTTGTTTGTTTTTTCACTGGAATTTAAACACATTGTAACCAATAATTTGTTTGTGTGTTCCTCTTATTCACTTCTATTCCAGTCTTCGCAATATCGATATTGAAACCATCATAGAAATAGACATAAGGTAGAAGACACCTGTAGTCGGAATAAAATAAGAAAATCTGCGTAAGCAGATTATTAATAGCCTTCTTTCTTTCTGGCCAAAACTGAGCGAAAAACTAGAAAATGACTTCAGTAGCTCTACTAAATATTTGTCTTCTCGTAAAATGTTCATTTACATCGATATTACTCATGTTCTTTCTACCCTCATTGAGAATGATGTGTTTGTTGTGGATGCAGCTGACAAAGCTGAGGTGTTCAACAAATACCTTCCGGATCAGTGAACGCCTATCTCAACTGCCAGAACTCTTCCTGATGTGAACTCATCTCTGTCTAACATAAACTTTGCGCTCGAGAACATAGTTAAAATTATTCTATCTCTAAATCCTAACAAGGCTCATGGCTGGGACGAGAATCAATCATTCAATCCATCAATCAATCGATCAATCAATCAAACTTGTCAGTAAAAAAATTTAAGTATTTTGACAGCTAACGTGCATGCCCACCTTATTTTCTCTTTACAAATAGCCTGAGGCCCAGTATCTACCCCTTAATATCTAAGCATGCTAATGTTGCTTCATAAGAAAGATGCAAAGAACCTAATAAGCAATTACGCGCCACGTTCTCTTCTCTTCGGCTTCGTAGGCTAATTCTAGATTTGATATGCAGCTATCTCTAAGGGCGATTGCAGAGAGTTATTCTGAATGGCACGAGGTCTTCCTGAAAGCCTGTTCTGGCCGGCGTTTCCCAAAGTTTGATACTAAGACTGTTATAACTTGAACGAGTATACATATATATATGTAAACATATATATATCTATATATATATAGTGTCTAAAATCAAGAATGGTAGCTTATGACGAATCGTCTGTTTTCACTACCTCCTCAGATGAGCACATGGGCCATTTGACTGGCTCATTTAATAAGCTGAACACTTCTGCCAACTGATCGGCTCAGGTTTTGGTCGAAAGATTCACTGTACTGTTTTGCCTTGTGAATACGCCACTTGGGAAGAACGAATACCAATCTATCAAACGCCTTAACAACAAACTGCTAGCACCGAGTAAGATCATGTTCTAGGAAAGGACGTTCTGCATTCTGCATTCGGACGAAAGCTGCATTCTTTCATCGCCATAGTTAATGATAATAAAACTCTTGTTTAATCAGATGTTGTGTTACAAGTCGTTACAAGTTCTAGAAGGTCGCATAGGATAACCGATTCTGTTTGATTCTTTGTAGCAAGCCTTCCATTCCAC
Source organism: Craspedacusta sowerbii (assembly GCA_003687565.2). Classification (NCBI taxonomy): domain Eukaryota; kingdom Metazoa; phylum Cnidaria; class Hydrozoa; order Limnomedusae; family Olindiidae; genus Craspedacusta; species Craspedacusta sowerbii. The sequence goes on from QQSS02200960.1 coordinate 12,161, forward strand.
AATGCCTATTAGATGGTTGGCCGATGAATATAACGAATGCAGGAAAGGTCAAAGGTGATGACAACACAATGTACTCAGATGCTGGACTAATCAAACGAAAAAGCTGACCCTGAACAAGCTGGTTAAATATCCCTGTGATGTAGCATTTTAAAATGAGGCAGTTCTTACTTTTTCAATATGTTAAGTAGGACTCCAAAACTAACAGACAAGAGGGTTAATATGGCCTTTAGGCTGATCTTTATCGTCTTCACGATTTCCACTTCTCTATGCACAAATGCGGAAGAGTGCCTCGGAGTTCCAGGTGCTTGCAAGCTGACCCTACAAGAAGTGACGCTACCGGGAAGTCACAATTCTGGCGCCGGATTTGACGGACTTTTATACCACCATAATTCGTTGGTTTCAATCCCAGCTCTAAGCTGCGCGTACCGTAACCAAGACGTCAGCATTTACGATCAACTGAAGATCGGTGTTCGCTACTTGGATATAGATACCTGCTATGAAGGCAGAGCAAAGTATCAACCGAAAGGGGCCTGGGCATGCCACAGTGGAGCAATGGGTGGTCCAGTAGCGAAGGTTCTAGATCAAATCGATAAGTGGATTAACGAGCCAAAGAATAGACGAGAAATCGTAGTTTTAGATTTCAATAGAGACTTTGACAAAGAGTATAAGGCTGAGATTGGTAAAAGTCTGACTGCACTTTTAAAGAAAAGATGGGAGCCTACACCTATTCGACGTGCTAATAACAACGTTGTCATGGCGACCAATCTTTCACAGACCCTAGGAAATGCCATCGCCAAGAACGAACGCATCTTCGTCTTCCTCCATGACAAACTGAGCCCAGAACGTCCGAGTTATTTCTTTGCAAACCAGTTGATAGGCTACACCTGGACATCCATGAGCTGGCTTGAGTCGAATAACTGTAAGAATTTGGCGGATAAGGTAAGCCTTTGTGTTTAATGAGTGGGTTAACTAGTAAGTGTGTAAGTTCACATCATACCTATCATATTATTCCGGGCTACAATAAACATTGGCAATGTTACTGTTAAAGTGTTTAGGAGTTTTAAAAAAAATGTGGTGTTTAGGGGCATGTAACGGCAATGCTCGGGATGCAATGAAAAAGGCTGGCATAAATTTGGTAAAACGTTACTGCTATATGATATTGTACTGACATCAGAAAAGCCGCATTACGCTTTCTTAAGTAACAACCTGTGTAATCACTGTTGCAATTTTACGGTATTTTGCATAATTATATGAGTAGAGTAAAGGTATCTGACACATCGGTTGACATTATACTCAGCTTAGTGCTTTCTGTGCGCTGATAAGTTCCTATCCCTGCATTTTCATTAATGAATATAAAAACTAGACATAGGAGCATTCTCGATAAAATTAAATGCATTGAATGCTGCGGCTTATAGCAGGCCTTGCATAAAGCTAATAGAATTTTGCCTAACGGACCACTGCCTGTTCAAAGATCTGGCTTCTTAACCTGGCTCCAATGCGACTAATGCTAGTAGGGAGGATATGTCTGTAGAGATTATGGGAAACTTTGATCTAAACTTGCTTGCTATTATGCTTCTGTTGTTTCGATTGACTTTCATGATATGATATGCTCTGATGGCCTGCAGCCTTGGACACTGCAGCTCAGTCATCAGAATCAGAACGTTCAGAATCATCAATCAGAACGTCAAGTGATACGCAACATGTAAAATTCACTGAGAGGAACTTTAGCACACTCGATCTCAGACCACCTCGTTTCATATAGGATTTTTATTGACTACAATTGAATAAAAGCCATGGTAAAAGACACGCCCAGGAATTGGCGTTGAACATGTAGCAAGGTGAATTCTATAAAGAACTATCGTACCTAATATGACCGAAACTATTTTGGGATGCAAAGCATACAGAAGTCTCTGCCAGCATTACTAATGAACAGGTTGATGCTATACTTAATGTTCTAGCCCTTTTTATAAGACTTAACAAGAAGAAACTAGGCATTCAACAGAAAGCACGAAAAAATTGTGATATTTTTCTAGCAGCGAAGGCAAGAGGCACTCTACTAAATTAAGTGCATCAAAGAAGTTGATAAACAATCGCGAAAAGTACTCATACTAAATGCAGAAAATGCAAAACAACTGTTGTTAGCGTGTTGAGAAGTGAGCTCCAATCATGCTCGGAATTCCATATCGCACATACATCACATACATTTCGCAGATGGTTTTATTATTGCGAATAGCAGCCAACCTATTTTTTTAAATTAAGCCAAGGATGTCACTTGCGATTGGATTTGAACAAAAACTAGTCGGTGAATGTGATTAAAGCAGATATTACACTGTTCCATCCACGCATTAATCTCTGTCCAGCCCATCGGGTACTTTGGTGTTATTGTAGATTTGCGATCGGCAGCAGAAATTAGCCTAGTCTTTATATCGAGTGAAGCATGCACGCTTTCGCCACAAAATATCGAAAGCACTTCTGCTTGACCCGAACAATGTCAACCTCATTTGATCCATCCCGAACCAACGGACGTTATCAAAAGTAACGCTCTTGAGCTACTATTCCACTTTCCTACCTGCTTACACTGTCAATAGAAAACTGTGTCTGTACAAAAGCCACAGTTATTTCTCTGCTATGGATTTTTTAAAGGTCTAGAGAGTATAATTAATCGCAGTCCACTCTTCTATGTATTTTTTTTAAGGTCGAGAGAGTATAATTCATCGCAGACTTAACTTGCATTTGCAGTAGAATTCCTATTATTTCAAGCTCAGTTTGGTTTTCGAAAAATTGCACAACTGAGTTTGGTGTCCTTGAGTGAGGCGAAAATGTGAGTAGAGCCAAGGATAAAAAGCAAGTCGCAATAGACTTACTAAAGAAATTTTGACACACATTTGGCAAAATTGTGATGTTATTGAAGAAATTGCCACAATATAGTGCCTCTAGAGTTATCTATCTGACAGAATCCGGTGTGTGACTGTAAAGCAAAGCACTTAGGATATATTGCCACTTGAAAGCGGTATATATACCCTATATATCCTACATATCCTATATATCCAATATATCTTATTCAATTGCCAATTGAATAGGATATATTGCCAATTGAAAGCGGAGTCCCTCAAAGCTCAATTTAAGTCCACTGTTGTTTCATGATTATGTTAATGACCTAGCATTTCAGTTCTTAAATTAAGGATAATTCTTTAGGCAGAGAACACGAATCTTTTGTTTTGCACATACACCCAATGACAATTTTCAATGAACAGCGTGAATTACTAGAAGATTGGCTTGAAGCATACTTATTATCTGTCTACAGTAAGAAAACAAAGTTCATGGTTTTGGGCAGAAAGTAGATACTAATAATTTGCCACTACATTTACTTAACTACTACAAATCCTGCTTTAGATGGGAACGCTAGCAAAGCTACTTTCCTTTCTAAATTCTTGGGAGTCATACTTTATCTTCGAAAAAGTTTGATAGAAATTCTCCACTGGTATGCGATGCTACTGGGCATGAGTTTGAAGACAATGAAGACGCAAAGACTTCCACTCCTGTACAAATCTACATATAGAAATTGCAAGAGTTCTTACAAACGGCTTACAAAACTCACTACCTGCCTTTATATTCATTCAAGATTCAAGATTCAAGATTCAAGATTCAAGATTAGCTTTGCTAGTAAAGAGTCCTCCTTCACATGTAGAATGTTGTAATTTCATTTGAACTTGTATTTTTGTTTTCTTTATGCGAAAATAAATCTTGAATCTTGAATTTTGAACTTAACCCGAGCAAATTATATAAGAATGGTGGAGTCGTCCAGGATCTCTAAATAAATGGAGGTAATCGGTAGGACAAGAAGGAAATTAAACAGCAAAGCAGCTAGACGTCCGTATTTTCCTTTGCACACCCTTATATATAGTAGGGCAAATTAGGAACAAAATATCTTCAGCATGGAATGTATTTGTTTCCAGTAATTATCTGTAATGCAGTCTTGGCTGTTATGTGCGATTAGAACAATCTTTGCATTAGCTCCGAAAACAAACCTTCGTCATGTAACGCCCGCGCAGGAATAGGCTTGAATATGGTGCTCCATGAAAAGGCTATCAACCTTCTCGGAGAGCCATGCTCAAACTCTAATTTACTTTCATTTCTTGAACTAGTTGCAATTTACTTTGTTATATTTTTTGCTGTGTTACATATTTTTAATAGTGTTTTTGTCAGCTGACGAATATTCATGTAGAGAAAGAAAGCAACAAAGAACGGACGGAACCAACAGGCTTGAACTTGACCTTACCTGATACAGATTCAGTCCTAGCCAACTCAATTTTGTCCGAATTCTCTGCTCGGATTTTTTGACTATTGAATTGCATTATAATCTTAGTAGCCTTCATTATTCCTCATTACCCATAGACCAATATCATGCATGTCGTTTAAGGTCAGTGAAAAATGCGCCACCCAAGCTACCAACAAAGGATATCTTCGACTTGATTTGTACTTGACATGGGGTTTGTGCAACGATGCGCTTGCATATTTTTGCAACCCGCTCGTTGAATCGGCTGCAAAAACCTGCTATAGCAAAGTGCGTTCACAGGCAGGGAGAAAATCAAAGACGATCAATTTTATCGTTGTCGACTACATCGATAATGACTCAGGTAAAAAGGTCGTCTCGGTGGCTAAGGCTCTAACCAAGTCCTATCTGGCAAGCAAACTTTGATGGCCAATGACAAGCTGTACTCTGCAAATATTTGTTATAAAAGCCTTAAAAATCCTGCAAATTGTATTTTCTTTGTCTACTATTTTGACGTAGCGTAATAAATTTCAAGTGCACAGTCGCCTATGTGTGCACAGTCGCCTATTCTACTCAAACAGATAGCAAGTATGGAACTGCGACTTCTCTAAGGAATGACACCAGCCAACCAAGTGCCTTTTCATCCTTTATTTAATGATGCAAAAATCTTCTTTTCAATTTAATTATTCAACTATGGCGACTTTCATGGTAACCCTTGTTCTGTGCTTCTTCACTGTCAATATAGCAATTATTACTTCTTTCTTATTGTCTTATGGAAATAAAATTTTAAACAAATGAATAGTCAAGGGAAAAAATAAAGCTAATAATTTTCGTGACGTTTCGGACCTTCGTGGACCATCTTCACACTAAACGAACAAGAATACAAAAAAAAAAAAAACGAAAAACAAAATCAAGCAGAGCACATCACCAGAGTCACATCTTCGAAGTCGAGCTACTACAGCTTCAACTTAATCGAGTCTGACTTTCTGTTAAGTGAGTTAGCAAATTTATTGTGCGCGATCATTAAGCTCTCGATTAACAGGCAGTCCCATTTGAAGCGACGCCTGCGTAGAGTTGTGAAGCAGGCGTGAAGATCGAAATTAATATAGCCGATATAGCCAGCGTCGCACTGGCCACATTGAAATTTGTAAACAAAGCATTGTTGACTCACAATCTTTGGCTTTGCTGCCTTTGGTCTAAAACTTTCGCCAATTTTTTCTGCTGGTGTAAATTGGTACCCGTACTTTACAAGCCAGATCATTTAGACAGTGCTTTATGCAGAGAGATGAGATACCATTGTTCTGCTCCAGTTCTGCTGTAATGGACAGCGACGAATGAAGACTGTTAAGCTCACTAAGGAAATCCTCGGCCGCAATTTTGCTAGGCATTATTGTCAAGGTGTCATCGACAAAGCGTCTGTAAAACTCGGGGAGTTTGCCTTCGTTGCTTAGCTTCTCTTCCAAGTGGCACATGATTGTATTTGCCAGCAGTGGGCCAAGTGGCGATCCCATGCTAACTCAATCCCGTTGCACTACTATGCGTGCTTTGGCGTAAAAGTGTTATGATCGTATCGTGTTGTCATAATTCGCTCCACGCCACGTTCATCTTGGTAGTAGACAGCCCATTTATTTCGTCTAAGTGTTGCTTAATTAATAGTATCTTGAGTTTGTTATAAGAAGGGAAGAACTTGTAAAAATAGAACAGAAGTTAAACGGGCAGAATATGGTCGGAAGTGGAGGTCTGGATAGTAATTTCGACGCAATTAATCGCTACTCCAGTCGCGACATTTTCGTGGCGTGACCATCACACTCTCAATCTTTCTCAAATCACTCGAAGGGCAGCGGAAATAACGCAAAGAACGTCACAACAACAGGAAGCTGCTTTGTCGACAAGATGATGTTACGTTTGATGTTACATTCCACACTTTTGATGTTGTATTGCACCTGGCTAGGGAACGAGTGCTATCTCAATTCATGAAAAGTATTTCTTAGGACTTGAGAAGTATTTTGGGATTTTGGGACCATGGAGACCAGGATAAATCCTTCGGCTTTCTGAAATCGCAGAAGTCGCATGCTGCCGAAAAGTTCCTAGAGATGATTATAAATAATGTGATGACAATAAGGCTGTTGTACAATTTCACAGTTAAATGCGCTTGGATTAATATGATGAATAACTGACATTGAGAAAGAATTTTTTTTAACGAACCCCCCCAATCGTTTCGGGGGTGTATTAGATGTAGCGTTCAAACTGGCGGGCTAGATGGTGTCAGACGTGAACTGCACCTTCACAAAGTTTAGCGCACACCATAGCTCCACATGTTCAATATGCAATTCAATGTATTATTAAAATAAACCTCAGTCGCTAATCGCCATGCATGAATAAAAAAATCTGACTTAACCCTAACCGTGTTAGAGATAAAATTTGGTTATTGCCTACAAACGGTAGGCGGAAAAACTTCTTTGTGTGGTTTAATTTCATTTATTCGATTACTTTTACGCTCTGAGGTCCAAACAATATGCGGCTCTAATAAACTATTTTTTTTTTAGTAAGCTGGCAATGTGATTATGAATATTTTTGCTTGATCTTTCTTAAGCACGAAGAATTGATACTCTTTTCAAGAAATGTACAGCTAACCAAAATCTGCAGACTTTCGATTATCACTTTGTTAGTATAACCGCAGGTGCAAGTCAAGCAAAAACGATTTTTGTGCAAAAAAAAAAAGATCTTTGAAAATTAAATCGGCATCACGAATCTTATTTTTACAGCATATGTAACCGTGTGTAGCACATGAAAGTAATACAATTTTCACTAATTTTTAAATTTCCCTTACTTTGCCCATAGTGGCATCACTAACATCATGCTAGACAGAGCTACCGATAAGCTAAAAATCATGGCTGCTTCTAAAATCTTTCTAATAAGGAAGTTGACGCAACAGGCGCCATGAATAGCAATACAACCTATTCATCTTTGAAACGACTTTCTAAAATAATAGATCAGGGAACCAGATCATTAAACTCGATACCAGGCGCGTAAAATATTTATGAAAGAATAATTTATGAACAATTTAATCGACGCTGAACACAAAAAAAAAGCGTTACAAATACTAGTATGACATAGATTCTAATCTTTGGAAAATAAAAAGACTTAATATCCTCCAAAATTGGCAATTGGCCGAAACGGAAAGATAGCAACCTCGCCCGCAAGCTCTTTTAAAGAAGCCAGCTTTCTTCAGTTTTAACCCCTTGACTGCACGAGTCAGCTTAAAAAATGTCATGCCTTCATCTATTAAAGAAACCCTTGAACGATTGGTATATTAACACCTATTCCGAATAAATATCCTTGTGAAGTTTGTTTGGTTACGTTTAGAATGACAATGGTTTTGTCGAAACATGTCCTCGAAATTAAAACGAGTTGCTTTTCTTCTTAAAGTAATTACCAATGCGGTACTACTGCGTTCGTTTGGATCAATTAAACAAACCCTATTTAGTCCTTAAACGGTTCTAATGTTCGTCAAATACATAGCACTGCATCTAGACTGCTTAAGTTAGGATCAACAGTTCGCTTTTGCAGATATTTCACGTATGATTGGCCAGCCTCTTAGGGATGGGATCTCTCCAGGGTACTTAAAGTCCGATACACAAATCGGGTTCCATTGAGGTGCGCAGTAACTACCGCCCAATCACCTTGCTTTGAAACGTCAGCAACGCCAGCTTAGGAACGTCTGTTGTATAGTCATCGTGAGCGCGATGGTGGTGTTAACAAAAATGTTCTTTTTGCAACTATCAGCTTCATTGTAGATACAAAGAGGTCTTAGTAAATATGGTTAGTGCTAGTCTTCGGTCGACGTAATGCTTGACTTTGGGTTTACTAAGTACTTATCGTTTTAACCAATGTGTGTCCTGTGTACAGTTGCAGTTTGTTTAGCTCTGCTCTCCCCGTGGGTGCTTCGTTTTATATCAGCTATGGTTTATTTTTGTTAGATGGGATGTATTGTAGTATTGGTTTCATCGGGTATGTTGTAAATCATTACACGCATAAAAATAAAAATAAAAATAAAGGACGGTCCTTGCAAAGGCCATGCATGTACGTGCTTATGGATTCTTGGAAAGCCTAAACTTCGTCTACGAAAATCCATTTTAGCTTCCGAAAGAAGAGTTCCTCCCACAACGCTTTAGCTAATTTAACCCGTTGCATTAGCGAGATACTAGACTATGGTAGCTGTGCGTGTGCAGGCTTCTAGGCTTGCCATATGCTTTCAACGCAATCAATAAGAAAGTCCTTTTAGAGACACTAGATAGATATTGTAATTGCTGCGACCTATCTACCATACACGATCGACATAATTGAAGTTGGCCGATACTTTCCGATACGGTACGATACGGTACGATACAACGGAACGATAAGATTCGCCTCAAATGAGTTTCGGAAAAGATCGTAAATTATCGTCCGTAACCGAGCGATACTCTTCCGAGGTCGTAAATTTTACGATACTTTGCGATACTTAGCGAGTTCGGATTTAAGTGATCGCTCGTTTGCGATTCCCACTTTTTCAAAAAGTTTGTTAGAGCACACTGACTGAATCGTTAAAATAGAGATCGAATGACATGTTCTTTGTATGGTTACAAGTTACTGGGATTCTCAGAGTATGCTCGATGTTATGGATACGCGATACCATCTTGGCATTAGTTCACACAGATTAAATTAATCGTACAACCTTACTGTTGTGCCAAGCCAGAGGTTTAGAATTTTTAGATTCAGCTGGAGCCCAGGATCGTTCTAATGCGAGGGTGACGTAGTAAGTAACGGAAGTTACTTTTCAAGGTAACGTTAACGATTAGTGCGTAGCAGAAGTTACTTTGCAAAGTAACGATTTCCAAACTATGCTGTCATGACTTAGTTTTTTCGTCTCCTCAAACCTAAAATTAATTTTTGAAGTTGTGATATTTTATGAAAAGGCTGGTGTCCCGATCTGATTAGCTATGAGGACGTCACCGAATCTTATACGATTGTTGGCATTACTTGCTTATCTTTTGATTACTTAGCTGATTAGCTTTTGCTATCAGAATGTCTTCCCCTTAATAAATGTGTAAGTTTTCTGTCACATTCTAATGGAAAATCCACGCTCCGACTCTGATACTTTTTCTGATATCGCTTTTAAGAGCTCGAATGCTCAATGTAGTCTGAATCTGATTCTTAATCTTAACATTACAGAACTCTGAAGATGACTGAGTTTTTATGACTGAATGTGAGCAAATAGGATTGGATGTACTTTTTCTTTTACGCATTTATTGAGATAATAAAATGTTGTTGTTGTTTTTGTTGTTGTTGTTCTTAACGTTCATGCTTAACGTTATAGTTTTTGCAAACATTTGCGCTGCTAATTATTTCATTCACGAAGAGCTACGAGGTTTTCCTGATCGCTAATTTGTTAGTCATATAATATCATGTGCAAGTATTCTTGCCTCGTTTAGAGTGTCCTACTGCGTACATGTTTCCCTAAAGCATTTCGTAAGCATTTCGGCTAGAAATCGGCTTTGAGTTTGTAAATCGAGCGTTCCCTGTAAGTTAGCAATCTTCAATAACAGAAGGCAAGCGCTGATTCGATTTCTTGCGATAGCATACTCACTCGTGAAGCTGTGTTTGCGATTCATCGAAAAAAATAACAGGATCATTTAGTATCGGAAAGTATCGTTCATTTACCGAGACAAGCGATACGATACGACTCGGGTTTGACGAAAAATTTGCCGTTACGATCCAAACGAGCAAAATAAACGATACTTGACGGAACGGACCGATCCGAGCTCTTGGTATCGTTGCGATCATGCCTGCTATCTACACGACCGTAAACATTTTCGAGCTATAGATTGCGGTAGCCCACAAATATTAAATTAATTCTTTATTACCTATGTTTTTTATACTTAGATTTAGATATGTACACTTTCTTAGGAAAACCCTAGCTCTGACTTGGGTCAAAAGCTCATTCAAACGGTCTTGCTGAGTAAAAGAGCCACTTTAGTTCTTGCTTAGTTGCCGACTAGCAAGCTCAGTCAATTAATCATCAAGAAGTAGTCGAGATGTGACGTTATGGTGCAGGCCCGAGCGTGGGTGCATGATTCGACCACTCGCTCAGAAGCATGCTGATCCACTTGTAGATTGCTTATGCTTTTGTGTTTAACCAGATGCTAATTCCATTTCATAACTAATCAAAAGCCAAGATAGAGCGCAAGGCCAGCGAATTCAATACATTTCTATCACAATCTCGAGTAAACAGTTTGCAACCTCCAATAAAATTCCTAAATATTGCGTAAGGCCACCGACTTAAAGGGCAAAAAGGCCAAAGTCGTTGGTCCCACAGCTTACTCAGCTGTTCCAAAAACTAAGCGACTTTGTTGAACTTGAATTAGCTGGATAAATATAACTTACGATGTCACCCATATAAGCGAATGCTAAGTCTTTTAAAATTGTCAATCCTAATATGTAAGATAAAATAAGATTTAAGCTAGATGGACAAAATGGCATTTAGACTGATCGTTTTCGCCTTCACGATTTCCACTTCCCTTTGCACAAATGTGGAAGAGTGCCTCGGAGTTCCAGGTGCTTGCAAGCTGACCCTACAAGAAGTGACGCTAGCGGGAAGTCACAATTCTGGCGCCGGATTCGATGGTCCACTGAATCATCACAGTTCTTTGATCACAATCCCAGCTCTAAGCTGCGCTTTCCGCAACCAAGGCGTCAGCATTTACGATCAACTGAAGATCGGTGTTCGCTACTTGGATATAGATACCTGCTATGAAGGCAGAGCAAAGTATCAACCGAACGGGGCCTGGGTATGCCACAACGGAGCCATGGGTGGTCCAGTAGCGAAAGTTCTAGATCAAATCGATAAGTGGATTAACGAGCCGGAGAACAGTCGAGACATTGTAGTGATTGATTTCAATAGAGACTTTGATAAACAATATAAGGCTGAGATTGGTAGAAGTCTGACTGCACTTTTAAAGGAAAGATGGGAGCCTACACCCATTCGACGTGCTAATAACAACGTTGTCATGGCGACAAATCTTTCACAGACCCTAGGAAATGCCGTCGCCAAGAACGAGCGCATCTTCGTCTTCCTTCATGACGAGTTGAACCCAGAACGTCCGAGTTATTTCTTTTCTGACCAATGGCTAGGCTACACCTGGACATCCATGAGCTGGTTTGATTCGGTTAATTGCCAGAGCTTGGCAAATGCAGTAAGTTAGATTTCTATGAAACTTGTCGTGTTTGGAGCAGTATTGCGTTTTAGACTAAGCAGACGTCCTACTAAGGACCGTATTCTGTTCGTTAGGCTTCTGTTTCTATTTACAAGTTCTTCCCTTTTCATAACAAAGTCAAGATGTATAATTCAATAGAGCAACACCTAGACGAACTGACCGTATGCTAACAAGACTAACCTCGCGTGGTAAAAATTATTATAACACGATTTATATAAGAAAATATAATAGTACTTCATACCTATTTCAACATACAACGATAACGTTCAACAGCAAATACAACCATGCGGGGAGAGACAAGGATGGAAGGCAAACGCAAGCTGGGACAGCACTGATGTCAGAAAAGATTGTCCTTGATATGGACGTCAATCTAGCCCCAATAAGTACCAAGAAGGTATCTCAATATCTTGGCTGCTGTCATGAGGCGAACCACTTAATTTAATAGAAGCTCGTAGCAGTTTTTGCAAGGGCATAGCGAGTCAGGAGGCTTGCTTGGGGAGATTTTTCCGATCCCATCAGTGTAATTCAGATACCTGCGTGGATAATTAAAGGATAGTGCATAGAAGATTATAGGGGTTCGATCGTTTATTGCTATTGTTGTTATTTTTTTGGATTGCATAATTTCCGGATATTTTCTTTTCAACTATTTGCGATCATGAAAAGTTTAATATTTGCGGAATAACATTTGCTAAGTAAAGCGTGATGAATTAAGCCGCAAGGGCCTCATTGATGTCGTTTGGCAACAATGGTCCTGTGAGAGACAACACTTGTAAATCTCTGGTAAATAGCTGGAAGACATTTCATACATAGCCTTTCCTGCTACTTGGCACTGCAGGGTTTGAAAGTTTTTAAAATGTAGTTGATTTTGCTCTCGCATCTAAATAGCTTCAAGTTCTTCATCAAACAGTTTCTTTTAAAAATAAGTTTAAAGCAGCTTTGACAAGGAATCTGCTTATATTAATATATGATTGGATCAATTTGAGCCCCTGCGTTTGTGGCATGCTAAAGTTGGCCACCGTCGCTATCTAGACAAGATTTTCCCAAGTCTTTTACGAATATTTCGATCATGATTTTTATTTCCTGCAATGTTCAAAATTTCTGGCTCGATTTACCATGTTGGTGGTTGTCTTTGTGCAAACTTAGCCCAAACCGATCCGTCAAAATTTGAACCAGACCCTATAGCGACTTGCCCCAACCTCAGACTCGATCAGACTTGATCGATGATGGTTAGACCTGACCATGTCCCGACCTGCCCCAATTCCAGACTCGACCAGACTTGATCGATGATGGCTAGACCTGACCATG
>QQSS02200972.1:0-12142 GCA_003687565.2 Craspedacusta sowerbii
TGTATATATATATATAATATATATATATATATATATATATATATATATATATATATAATATATATATATATATATATATATATAATGATCTTAATCGAGATTGTTCTGAATCTCAATGTTCTTTGGACGCGCCTCTTTACTGCCGACTTTGAAAAAGATAAAATTTTTAATTGGATCTAAATGGGATTAGAAAATCATTATCTCGCCTCCATGAACTTATGAGACTTTATCAGCACAATCATCAGGTTGATCAGAGCAGCCGATAGACCTAGATTGCTTATCTCAGGTAATAGCCTACGCCCAAATCAGGATTAGTATCGTTCAAAGTTTTAATTAAAGTGTGAAGTTGTGGTCTGCACAAGCCCATCTCAACTACTACCAGACAAACGCATAGGGTATTGCTGTTTTTTTTATTACTAGAAACCCAAGTGTCTGTCTTCTACAGGTACCATGTTAGCGTTTTGCACAATCTAGAAATTTTAGTCTCATCGCATAACCCGTACTTAAATGGGCACTTCTACAGGATATCATTCTCTGTAGCATAGATCTGATTGTATTTCTCTTTCACGCTTTGTATACGATGAGAGAAACGAAGTTTTCTAAGAGATCTTGGCACTACTATACTCGCATGAGCCGTTCTTATCATCCGACAGAGGCGTCAGCGGCCTTAAGAACCGTCCACTATGCCTCGATGATTCGTAACCCGTTTCTCGAGCGTGGGTTAGTATCACTTTGGTTAAGAAAAAATACGAGTAGCTGAAGAAGCATTTAATCAAACAGTGGTTTGAGCAGACCATGAATTATCCTTAGGCAAGTACGGGCGGCAGTTTCCATATGTTCCACAGGGCATGTCTGATAAGCCAATTGGCATTGCTAACTTAAAGGATCAGTTCTGGAATCCTTCTGCATAGAGTTTTGCGCTGTTAGCGAATAGTCACAGTTCTTTAGATAGGTCTTCTTAATTTGATTCTTAAATGAAGCGTGATTATACACGAAGTCTTACCATCAAGTGCTAGTAATGGCGAAGGAAAGTCACCAGTCGATAATATGCATTGCAAACATATATCTTAATAAACTCCAAGCAAATGCATGGCCAGTTCAGACTCCAACGAAAGTTCTTGCCGGATGAGTTCCTTGTATATAGCGTGACCAGCTCGTATATTGTTGTTGTTGTTATTGTTGTTGTTGTTGTTGTTTCATACTTGCTACATCATCAAACTGCTAGACCCATGCTTGTTGAAAACGTTAGCTTTATTTATAAGATTTTGTATTTAACCTGTGATGTTATAGTAGTACGAATACCTAATAATGTTTTACGGGGCTCTTCTACCCAAATTAGCTCTGCTAAGAAGAGCCCTTCTTCCCAATTAGCTATCTAATACGATTATCCTGCTGGTGTTAACTCTTAGCTTGTCATTTGGGAGAAACAAAAATGTTACTGTTGTTGTTGTGTTTGTTGTTGCTCCTTGACGGGACGACTCGTTTTTCAGGCTAGCCATTTCAATTATAAGTATTAATATTTAATGCTATTCAACCTTAAATCTCTTTAAATTATTCTATTTTAAATTCATTCTTAATGTTATTCTAATTCTAAAATCACAGAATTTCAAGCAGAAGTTTCCGCGCGTTTATGTTAGATAAGACATTGGTGAGTGTAGTGTCTGCCACAGGAAGCCACGAAAAATGGTGGGCAGAAGTTCGAGATCTTAGACGAAATTTGGATAGTTGGCCACAGAAGAATTTGCGGGAAAACTTCGTAAGCAGCGATTTGGGAGGAGAACTTTTGTATTTGCTAATTATGTAATAATTGAAAAATATAATACAAAATCTAATATCTTCAGACTAAATAGAAAGCAACTAAGGAACCAAGCTTGGCCGATACAAATGTAGGTTTTGCAAAAAAGCTTGTCTGTAATTATTCTATGATTGAGTGATCCGATAGACTGCTGGCATGGCTTTACTCGCTTGTTCATAGCCTCAAGAATCTTTTCCAGTTGCTTAGAGACGAAGTCAAAGCTCGCTAATTATGGAACTGCTTTTAATGTCATCAAACCTAGGAAACGGCCTAAATCCCCAAATTTTCGTCGCACGAACAAGCGCGTCACCTGTTCAACAGCACAGCTACGGGTTTGCTCACAGCTCGCTGGCTTTCGTCTCGTTTCGGCTTCGCGCCCTAGTTTTCATCAGCCGAGGCAGGCGATACGGCTAAAGGTTAACGAAACAATCTCATTTTATTCTTTTGTGAAGTAAGCCGGTTCATTTTGTTATGCGAGAACAATCGTAGACAACCGGAAAACACAGAAGCTTTGTGGAGCAAACCCCTTTCTAAGCATTGAAGTTGTCGATCAGGCGAGCAAGAAGAGCCCAGACTTGCTGCCCAGTCGTCGTTCTGAAGGAGCCAGGTTGGCGGAGCACAAGATCGCTGGACTGGACAGATCCGTCACACCACTTTCATCCGACGTTACTCGAATGAGATTCTAGACTCGTTTATTACGAACCGATTTTGAAGTCTTTAGCTTAAAAGGGCGACGGGTTGAAGCATGGGGTAAGGAATTATCACTTTGAAGCTATTATCGAGTCAAGCTCGTTTGTATTATCTATCTTGCAATATCACAAATCAGTTTCTGCTTAGCAATATCGCTTCAGACACACAAAAATCGAGATAATCAAGATGCAACAAGGGGATTGCTGTACCCTTAAGCAATAGCTAGTAATTAGCACTGCCTCTGCGTCTATTAACACTGCAATTTGCGTTAGTTATTTCTGCAAGTCTTACACAGCTTTAATTTCTGTTTCAAATGTATAAATTCACTCTATTTAGGTGTCTCGTCCCATCGCTTGGGAAAAGGAATTGGTGCATTTTGGTGCTAACACTTGTTGTTCTCACCAGAAGCGTGAGTCCACAAGTAAGTTTTAATTTCGTCCAGTTTTAATTTCAAACCCCCGTCTGTATTGCATTAACATTTTGTTGGCTGGGATAGGCTGGGTTTAGTATTGAGCTGTGTGAAGAATGACAACATACTCCCAGAGGACAGATTGCGGTCAGATTCCAATATTGATCTCGTAAAACAGTGGCTTTTCGTAAGTCTGTTTTTCAATTCCCTGACCCAATCTGTTTTCCGAGAGCGATTCTTGTAGTTTTTCGCTGTAGCTCTCTCTGAGTTTCACGCCGGGTCAGCTCATTGCGACTTTATCATTAACACCGCCAATAGAAAACTCACACCAGGATAACAATGCATTCGGAGAATCTAATTTTCACCGTCGAATTTACAATTATTGAACTATCCCTAATTATGGTGTGTTCGACGCCTGTTGTATTAGCAGCAAAGAGTTGCTGATCGCTTGTTTGTCATGTCCTGCGGCATGTTTATGTTCGAACGCGATTACTAATCAAAGAGCTTTGCGCACTGCAAGCAAAGAAAACGCCGATCATTGTCTCGTTCGCGATGACTACGAGAATAAAAGCGCCAGATTCTAGTTGTTGCTGTTTGCACTTAATGAGTCATCCATACGTAGCTTCCCTTTTCTTCGGAAATTCCACCGTGAAACATGACCTTGCGACTGTTTTGCAGGGATTAGTTACCAGGCCCATGCACTTCCGCTCTATTGTTTCTCATTCTTGAACGCGGCAAATAGTGCTTGTCTCGATTTATTCTCCTATTCGCTTCCCTGTTGGACCTGGGTGAGTAATGCTGATTCCACGCCAAATATTTTCCCGATTTCTCGTGTTTGACGGTGAAAACACCTAACACCTCACAAAGTGATTTCTAGCTACAAAATATCTCTGCCTTCATCTTAGCGAAGTTGATAATCGTCTTAGGCTTAAGCACGGGTGGGTCGGCTGGGCTAGTCACTTGTTTTGAAGGAATTCTCGGGAGCTGGCATGGATGTTCAGTCTGCCCGTTCAGGTGCAACAGACCAAAACAAAGTATTTAAGCCAAAATTATTGCTTATTCCTTGCTTGAGCCTCTATCACAGAATCTTCGATCTATTCGAAGCTATCGACATCATGTCTGTAAACGATATCTAAAGCCAAATGACCATGCAAATAGCCCTCCATGTTCACGCTGGTTTTACTTAGCACATGCCAGATAAATGATGCTAAGGAGCTTTCCGGTAGAACCTTTAGAAATGAATGGCTGAGCTGGCTCAAAAATTTTTGGTTCTTCAAATTGTTTTGACGACAGTTCGTCAGCAAACTATTGAAGGCTCCAAGAGGCGGATGCTGAACCCCCGAACTTCAATGGAAGCAAAAAGCTTGCATCTCATATCTAGGAAGTTATTCTAGCCGTTGGATAGTCTAAGCTTGATGTCGATTCAAAGCAGAAAATCCTTCTCCACCTTCCAGGAAGCTGCTAAAAGGTTTTAACACCAGCGGATGAAGGTCGTCAAGTTTCGCACTTCAGCGCTTCGATTTATTCATGCCGCACAGTCTCACGCTAAGGAATCCCTATCTATGGGAATCCTCTTTATGAAGCTTTCGGCGCTTCCTTTGATTTATTGTTCTCGTTTCAGTGCTCCCAGTCGTGCTCACCTTGTGGCAACCTTTGCATTGGGAAAGAGGGAGAAAGGGTGCGTAATGGAACTACTGATTTTCTCTTTATGATTGTTTTTGTTGTTTTCTTTTAATGTATGAATTAGTATCGCCGACGTAGGTTATTTCTGAACTATTTTTTTTGCAAGTTTTGTGCTATTAATAAATTTTTAGCGCCGATACAGGTCATCTGAAGGATCTTCATTTGAAAGTCCATTATAGACAGCGTCTTATTTTCTGATCTATGTTTTTTTTAGGGTAGCATTGGCCTTCCTGGTTATAACGGACCTCCAGGACTCCCGGTAAGCCCATGCGTGATCAAGGATTTGATTTTCGTATCTGCCCAAGTCCGTAACCAAGTACCAGTTCTTAACACTTTCCAATATAAACGTTGAGTTATTGGGGATATCTGCAAATTAAGTTCATGCATCGTAATAAACCTTTTAGGGAGTTGAAATAGTCTGTTTATGCGGCGAGATTATGCCTATCAACGTGGTTTTTGGGGCATCTTAGGTATTTTCCATTTGTTTATTTATTTATTTGTATGTACGTGGTGTTTTGCGTATTCCCTGTCTTAAAATTGACAGCCTGAGTTTCTTTTTATAGGGCTTTCAAGGACCAGAGGGACCTCCTGGACCTGCAGGAGAAAAGGTTAGCATCTTATTACGCCTGTTTCAAAGATGGTAGAAAAGCTACTCTTGGAAGTCTTCAGGACAAGTCATCAAAACGTTTTAAGTGAATCAATAAGTTTCTAATGTGCTGTCGGAGTAGATGTTCTACTGAGTTAGGACAAGTTTACTAGTTTAGGAAAGATTGCACCTGCACAGGAAGTTTAGTTCTCATGATGGCCTGACTATTACATTCAGCCATACTGATTCTGCTAGATTTGCATAATATCTCTGTAGGATCCAGTGGATTCATTGAAGTAGATTGGCACACAAAAGAAAAAGAATGCTTATTGTGAAATCTTATGCCATTCAAGTTGAAATTCGGTAGCCTAAGCTCCTGAAGTGATAACTGCATGAATAAAAAAAGAAAATAATGTCACCTGATGTAACCGTTTTCATTGAGAAACACTTATGGAGATTTTTCAACGATTTTATGCACTTAACGTCAACTCGTCTGTTTGATGTCTGTCTGTCTGTCTTCCTGTCTGTCTATCTGTCTGTCGGTCTGTCTGTCTGTCTGTCTGTCTATCTGTCTGTCTATCTGTCTGTCTATCTGTCTGTCTGTCCGTCAGTCTGTCTCTGCCTGTCTGCTATTCTGACTTTCCATCTGTCACTGAATGTCTGTCTATTTGTTTGTCTTCCTCTGTCTGTTTTTTTTTTTCATTCAGACAGGATACGCATATCAGGATAAGCAAATCAGTATTTATTTAAAGGTCCCTTTGTGCCCCTGTATGTTAAGGCCCAAGCTCATGACCAGTTAATTTTTTTTTCTTTTAACTAGGGAGACCCTGGTACGTCTGGTGTGCAAGGTCTTAAAGGCAACCGGGTAAGAGCCGGCTATCATATTGTTAAGTTGCTGTTTTTAAGGAGCAATGTTTGCGCATGTTGGATTTATGATAATACATTGGCCTAAAGAGTGCTTAGTCCGAATAATTGATCTCCTTAGAAAGCTGACCTGCCTGCAGATTGAGAAATTCAAAGTTTGTAGCTATAATGCCATTTTTAGATCGAAATTTCTTATCAGGTTGGTAATCCAGGAGAGGAGCAAAATCATTCAAGATCAGTTCACATATAAGACTAGCATTGGTTAAGTGGATTGTCTTGTACCTGGGTAGCAGGAAAGCTAAAACATATATGCTGTACATAGATGCTGTACATGGATGATGGTTGTTCTTCTAGGGTCCTATTGGATCTCCTGGTCTTCCTGGTCCTCCTGGTCTCCATGTACGTTTTTTTCTTCCTTATTCTTTTCTGTTGAATTTCTTTTCTGGCCCCTGCGATTTTTGTTCCTGCTTTTTTTTTTTTTTTTTTTGCTTTGGCTCAACTGTTTTTGATGCGAATTATCTAGGAAAGTCTACCCAATTGTCCTTTTTATTATCCTTAACATTAATGTTCATACTACTGTTATTCCTTTGTAAAGTTCATTTGTTTAGCAGGGTGGATTTTTTTAAATCTAGCCCAGATCTTTCATTGTGTTATCTTTTGTTATGGGCTCTTTCAGGGAATACCTGGTGATCAGGGGCCTCAAGGCCATCCTGGCACCCCTGGCTGCAATGGAACTAAAGTAAGTGCTGCTTTCCTGTGTTGGAAAGGTGTTTTCGCCAACTGCGGAATAATCTCTTGGTTTTACATGTTGTACCTGCGTTTTAGAACTTGCAATCGAGATAATTGTATTAGAATGCGTTAACATAATCAAATAGTAACGTTATTAGACTGATATAATCAAGCAAATCAAGATGGATTATTGCGTGTTTTGCTTTTTTTTTTGGGGAATGCTTATTGGCTAGAAATGCAAAAAGCTCATTTGTATATAAGTAAGTTAGGCTAACTTGAAAAATCACGGTGGTCTGTTTTCCAATGACCATGCCATCATTAGTATACTTTATTTTATGACTATCCTAGCCTAAGACGAAATGCTTTAGTCGTTTTGCGTAGCACCTCCTTTTCCTGTGTGCTCAATGTTGTTCTGTGGTGGGAATAGTGTTTACCATGTGTTAACATGAGCACGTGTGTTAGGGCCATTAACAGACAAACATAGCTTTGCTACATGACACGTTTCCGTTTTTCATAGGGTGAACGTGGTCTTGACGGCAAGCGTGGCTTAGACGGCCCTGCAGGACCACCGGTGGGTTAATTCTTCCTTGCTAATGTTTATGTTTGTTGTAAGTTTTCATCTTACCTAAAGTCTGTGAAAATTTTGTGGAGATTTCATTGAAAGCTTAGGTATATAAAAGTAAGGTTATTAAAGAGGTTGTGTTTAAGTTATCTGCGGAAAGATCGTTATGTTTTTTGACTTTATCAGTCATTTAATCCCGGGCGTCTTTCGGAGACTGACATTTAATTATAGTTTTGCAATGGGGATAGGTCATTAGAATGTGGATTTCTAAAGGATGGCTTTTTAGAGTTGTTATGTTTGCTGTGTTTAGGCTTAGTGAGTTAGTGAAAGTCGCTTTGTAACTTGTATTAATCAGGGTTTGAGAGGAGAAACAGGACCCCCTGGTGAACCCGGAGACAGCGTCAATTCTGAAAAAGGTATCAAAGGTCAGAAAGGGGAGCCCGGTCTTGATGGGCGAGGGGTAAGCATCTTTCCCTTTGCTATACAATATTTTTTTGGTGTTATTTAAGCCAATCGTGATAATGCTCCTAATAATACCAATCGGAAATGTTTTGGGCTTGATTTGCCTCCTTGCAGTAATGCATTTCGTGTCTCTCCGACCCTATTGGTTAGTTAATAGACTCCTATGTTGTATATAGTGCGGAATGAACCGGAAAAGACTGAATAAATTATTCAGTTGTTTATCGCGGAATTGAGATCTTATGTATAAAATTCTTAGCATTTAAAAAAAGGTATGTTGCCTTATCACCTTTGGTCCAGGCGCCAGAGGTGTTTTGGCTCCAACTGTCACTAGAAGACTTTGCTTCAGCTATAATTGGACAGGCTAGGCATTTGTCAATTTTAAATATAGATATGCCATTTGGGTTACTAAGATGTGTAATTAATTCATTATTGACAAATATTGTAGACGCATGGCAAACTTTCATTATCAAGGTTCGGAGCAGGTCTACAAGTTCTTAAAATACCAGTAATGCTATTTAAAATTTTGAGAATGAGCTTGCATCATCAGAAATTTGGCGGTCCCCACATGAAAAGAAGGCGAAAGTATTGCGATGGGCACATGCCCCTTTCTACCCACTGGATTAGTGCTATTTTCTTGTATTCGCTACAAAAACCCAGGTCACATGCTGGATGTAAAGTGGTTGAGGAAGTCGTCTGTTTAAATAGTAACAGCTGTGGCAGTAAATAGAATAAAGGCTCTAGTTATATAATACACGATCGACAATGTTCGAGTTGCATTTAGTCTTTTCAATTTCGTAGGGTGCAGATGGTAAGCCTGGCCCAGCTGGTCCCAGAGGGCAAAAAGGTGATGACGGTCCAAAGGTAAGCACATACGTAATTTTATTCCCATTTCCGTGACGTACTTTGGTGGCTGTCTGGATTACTATATAGAAGTTTCCTGGATCAAGTTATTTCTCGACCTTGCTGTGTATATATGTAGTCTAGAATTGATTATTTTTCACGCACATCCACTTCCAGGGTATTTTAGGTCCAACTGGACCAAAGGGAGAGCCCGGCAAGACGCTAGAAGTGGAAAGTGAGAAAGGAGACAGGGTATGACTGAGCCTTGGTCGTGCTTACTAGAAATTTTATTCGCGATTTGCTTTTATAAGTTGTAGGGAGTGACGAGCACTGTCAGCTCTTTGGCTCAATGACAACTTAAACATTTTTAAGAGCCCTAAGTTCAAAAGCTTGCGGCAGTTTTTTATTAAGTCACTCAGTTTTGCATTATCTGTCGTTTAGGGTCCACCCGGTCCACCTGGCCCTCCTGGAAAGGCCTGCGAAGTTTCAGAAACAAATGACACTTCTATACAGGTGTTGTTGAGATTTAATTATTGACCAATATATATGCATATATATATATATATATATATATATATATATATATATATATAGACAGATAGATAAAGATAGATAGATTGATTGATTGATTGATTGATTGGTTGATTGATTGATTGATTGATTGATTGATTGATTGATTGATTGATTGATAGGTTGATAGATAGATAGATTGACAGATCGACAGATTGATAGATCGATAGATTGATAGGTAGATATATGTACGATAGATGTGTGTATGATTGGGTAGGGATATGTGTATTTATAGACATAAAGTAAGCTAGAGATGAATCGGTGTAGTGAAGACTAAAGAAAGTAACAGATAGCCTGTTCCTGTTTAATCTTCTTCTCCCTAAGTGAAAAATTTTCTAAAGCTCATGATATTTTAACCTTAACATTTAATTAGATTCAGTCACTGAGAGGCAACTGACCTGTCATGTTAATTGTATGTTTCATGTCTTTCCCAGGGTCCTAAAGGTTCTGATGGATTGCAGGTTGGTTGGCATTTTTGCTCATTAAGCATTCGATCCTTTTTAAAACAAGTTAAATGCTGTCTAAATAAATCAACACAGTTAATGTGTTCTTGAGTGGATTAATGGTTTGCATACGTATTTCTTATTGTTACTATAGTGTTTGCGTTTAGATTTCTGCTTGCTGGCACCTCTAAGGCGATGTTGCTCCTGCATCTTATTACGTTTATACGCATATGTATTGATGGGTTTCAGATGCATCATCTGCAATCAACAGATATATTCAGTGTTTTTTTGTTTCTGTTTTTGCTTGTTGCTGTAGGTTCCAGCAGATCTTCTTGAGTAGTTTGCGTGATTAAAGTTAAGCGCTTGTTATCTTGCTTAATTCGTTGTATTCTTTAGGGTCCGCCAGGAGATCCAGGTCCACCTGGAGCTGATGGCAGAGCTGGTCCTCAGGTAAGTTTGCTCGCCATCAACTTGACTTGCTGGCCGTCAGAAGTCGTACACTTTTATGTAGGACGCATTTAGCATTGTTTGGATAAGTAGTGGTCTTCGAGTACAACAAGGAATCAAGTCTTCCTTGCTCAGATGTTAAAAGGTGGTTATGAAACTGCTATAAACATCAACAGATACCCCGTTTGAGTGCTTCGTCCACTGTGTCTGTTTGTGTTTTTCGTGCTATTGATGTAAAGGACAGCTGTTAGTCGCGGTTTATACAGGATCATCTATATCATCTATATCGAATGATTTAAAATCGGATAATTTTTTGTCATAATTTGAATGCGGGAACCCAATGAGTCTATCCGTGGAAATTAGCGCGCCGGGTCATAATATTTTTCTTGCTGTTCCCATGTCATGATATAGATTACTTTGACTAAGAGTGTAGTGGGACTTTGACTATTTTATGAGTGAGAGAAAAACCCCGGACCCAGTTAGGACATGCATTCTTTTCGTAATTTACCGCGAGGCAAGAATTTGTAAAGATTATGTGCTCGAGATATGGCCTTAAACTGGGGTAACTTAGGAAATTGTTTTGAATCAATGTTACGGGTTTGATCCTTGCGGTTTTGTCATCCATGAAGGATTTGCATCTATGAGTTTCTATTTTTGTTAAAGCGATGAATTTCTCAGAGGAGCATGCGAAGTCTACCCTCAATCTCTTGTCAGTGAAAGATGCTAGCTTTGAAAATAGGAGCTTTAAGTATCTGACTCCAAGCTATACCTAACATGCACCAACTGTCTCTTTTATTTCTGAGTCGTGTGGTTTTTCCCATGAATATTTCATACTTTCAAACGCAGCAACCGTAGATATTCGGCTTATTGCGCATGGAAATGGTTGACAGGGTTCGCATCAAAGCATAATTAAGAAGCTTTCAGAAAGCTTTTTAAAAAATTGTTTGCATGAGCTGGATTATTAGCTGTCATACTGCTTGTCCGCGACATTGTCCCCCACATGCAGTGCTTCCGGAGGAGAATGGTTGATGACCATTAATCGACCACTTTGGTGGGTAAGGTTTTGGAAGTAATATTCTCCTGTATTTTCAGGGACCGAAAGGAAGCCTTGGACCATCCGGAGCCAAAGGTGATGCCGGGCCGCGTGGCGATCCGGTATGTAGCACGTGCTAGCCCTTATTTGTTGGGCTCCCCATTAGAGTCTTTATTTTTTATGTTTCCCATACTTGTTCATGTTATTCTTAGCTACGAACACGAATGCCAATATAGACGGAACATACTGCAGTAGATTTGAAGCAAATTTCCGATTTGCCTTGACAAATTTTAATTGACTACTGGAAGAATGCTTCCTGCAACGCAACTGGTTTGTTAATGAAAGTGTTTATCTTTATATACTGTCATGATGTAATTGAACTGTTAAAGCCAAGTATATTTTTTCTGTCCTGGGTAGGTAAGTAAGCTTAAATAGAGCTAGACTTTCTGCAAAGACTGGATATTGCTGTTCTCAAGTACGTTGCCTCATTAACCTTCATTGCGTTAATTAATCCCAAGCTACTCCGCTATTTGGAACATTTTCTTAAGTTATGCGCATGTTTGGTACGATAGAAATTTAGATCGAATGATGGTGTGCTCGCGCAATTAAAAGTTCCCCTTACTTTAAAGAAAGTTGGCTATTTTGCGGGGCGGATTCAGTAATCGATTTTTAATTGAAAGTTTTCAGAGGTAAGATAGATTTTGCGCGTTAGTAATAATTCTTGATCATGAAAGACAGGGTGAGAAACACAGGCAGGCAGAGAAAGGGAAGAGCGGGGGAAGAATCTCAGACAGGTGATCAGTTAAACTGGCAGAGATACACATATGTACCGACGCATGACAGTTAGAAGATGGATAAATTAATGCATTGTTAGATTGAAAATTTATTGGCCGAAATGACTGCTAGTCATTCGATGAATTTTTAAATATTTATAAGATTATATACATTTTCATATTCATATCTATCTATCTATCTATCTATCTATCTATCTATCTATCTATCTATCTATCTATCTATCTATCTATCTAT
>QQSS02200983.1:0-12142 GCA_003687565.2 Craspedacusta sowerbii
TCTATCTATCTATCTATCTATCTATCTATCTATCTATCTATCTATCTATCTATCTATCTATCTATCTATCTATCAAGAATTATAAACCCTAATGCAAGGATGAAACTATAATGCGTACAATTTTATTATTAATTGTAGCGTAATGAGAATTTCATCTTACCGAGGTCACCGAATGTCTTTGCAATCGGTGTCTTGAGCTTCTCCAGGAACTTCTGCAAAATAAAAAATATATAAAATAAGTTGATCAGTACATGTACTTGAAGCGTACGACTTTCTAAAAAAAAAATTGGATTGCATCTGTCTGTGTGAGCACTCTTCTGATGTAAGTAAATTGCTTGTTGGACTGTTATGAACTGACGTACAATAGGATCGGTAAATAAGCAGCCCTAAAGAGAAATTCACAAGAAATAGCCCACAGAGAAGCCGGTAGCTAAGCAATTTGCCAAGACTTAACCAATCAGTACAGGATATAACCTGGGACATTTCTCGACATCGGAGATCAAATGGCAGATTCATGTCGGCATCCATGTTTTCCTTGCAGACTTGAGCAGCCTCTGCCTGTACTGCACGAACGTGTTGTCTAAGACCAATCGTAGTAGCGTAAAGGAGAGAAAGCTAAATGTCACTTAGTGATAAAATCCTTCTTCCTTATGTAACTCATATACCTCATATACTACCTCACACCACCTAATAAGTTTACTGCCTAGTCTCCAGAAACGTTGTTAGCTATCAAAAGTTCCCACTCCTAGTTTGCTAGGATGAATACTACACAGCGTTTAATTTGGTTCAACACTACGCAAAGAATATTTGGCTAGTACTAGGTGTGGTAATAAACGCTAGGGATCACCAACAACATCATAAGAAAGCTAGCTAATAGCTTGCCACACGTGAGATCTACGTCACGAACAAGCAGGCTGAATTCAATTTTTTTACTTTTAAGTACGTCTCGAATGCAAATCATTTTAAATAACCATACGTCCATGTGGTAGAACTGTTTCGGGACAACGATCATACTGATAAAATGGCACTTCGTTTAGTGTGATGTCGCGCTTAACTGATGCAAGAGCAAAGAGCAATCGAATCGATTTACTAGTAACTTGCCAGAGTCTATTAATCAAGTCCCGAGAATTTTTAATTTTTTTTTCGTAGGAAATCAGGCTTCAGCAAATGTCGACATATGGGAATCAGAATGTCTTTCTGCCTGTCTGTACATTTCAATGGCTCCATATAGCATGTGTATGCCTCAACGGCTTTTGTTTGCCTTCATTTCTAAACATACTCTGAAACTCTGTCTCTGAGATCAGTAGCAGCATATATCGGCATGGTTTAATTATAGTGAAAAACATCAAACAAATAGGCAAATATCTGCAAACTCATAGTTACAGCAGCGAAGAGGCAGTTGCCGCAAGCAGCTTACAGGTCAAGGATTTTCTGCCCCTAGCCAATGATAGGTAGCGAGGGGCACTCATAAGCATCAATCATACAGCAGGTGTCTAAGCTGAAGAAGTACCTAGCAGCTACATTTAGTGTAGTAATTGTTGTGCAGCGATGTTATGATTGGTAGTTGGTCACGTGACACGATTGTTTGAGTGTAGCCATTTATCAGGAGGGATCAGGGGCGTGAGAGGGAGGTTTTAGAGAGGTTTATTAGAGTCAGGAGTAAAGTTCAGAAGACCTTGATATTGTAGTTGGAAGGTCTTGATTCTTGCGCTGGTACCAGCAAAGACGCGTCAGTTGTATTATAGCATATTAAAGATCCGAAAAAGCATGGTTACCTTGGCCTAGTCTTTCCGACAGGTGGTTCGTTCCATTGCACTGGAGATGGAAATACGTTTGACATGCGATGCTGAGGGAACGATCTTGTAGGATTGCTGTGCTGTATCCTGCCTAATGAAAACGTGCGGGTAGGCTGTTGGTGAGCTCTGAAGTAGTCTGCAGCAGGCTGAGGTCCACCTTTGGTAATCTTGTCGTCCTTTCTACGAGCGCATGGGTATTGAGAACGAGCATTGCGCACGAAAGTGCAGTCACGCAGATACCTTCTTCCCACTTGGTCCTCACTTTGGTGTTCGTATGCTGACCTATTACTGCGATAAATTTCTTGCTCAGAAATCGAGTCTTTATCTTTAATGAAAATCAAATCATCATTTTCCGATGCTGACGGGTACTGATACTCCATATCCTTTCTACTCTTAGGTGCTGCTGTTCTTAAGTCAACAAGTTCACCAGCAACGGATAGTCGTAAAGCCGCAGCTAGTCCCGTCTCATGATGATCGCGCCCGGTTGAAAATGGAGATGTTTCTTTGTGGGGATGAATGAACGCTTGTGGAGGAGAACGTGCCGGGCCCAAGCTATAGCCCCTGTTTCTTTGATCCACAATACGATGATCACCATAGAACGGGGACGCGGGAAGAAACTCGGCAAGTGGCTGCTGCTCAAGAGAAAAAGCTTCAAAATTATCTGTGGAAGGAGTTAGTGCCATGTTGGCAAGGTTTTCCTTGTTTGAAACAAAATATTTAGAGTTAATGCAGCTTCTGTCGTCAACAAGTACGCCATATCTTGAATCCTGTTCTAGCAAATCTGTAGCAGGTGGGTAGCCGATGTTTGTCGGATGAGACCCAGCGAAATTGTTAACGGCCGAGCCCCACAACGATTGTGCACTCGTTCCCGTGTGTGTGGCGTCGTAAAATGCCTGAACAACAAACAAGTGAACCATCAAGCTTCTTGCATGGGACTGATCAACAAGTAGATTTGCAATATACTTTTATGGGAGTTTTTGTCCACCAGAGAGACAATTTACCGAAAGACAGATCCATGAACTGACTGATGGCCAGACAGGCCTGCGTTTTGACGACTAACCTATAACTGAGTGCCTGAGTTAAAAATGAATGAATGAGTGAATGAAAACGGTGAATTAAGTACATCCTGAAAGATGCTAAACCTACCTGCAAAGAGCACTCGGGCAGCCATTTTAGAACTCGTTTCAGCTCAGCTAAGTCCATTCTCAGCAATGTGCTTAGTGGAGCGATTCTTAGCATCAACTGTGCACTTCAAATGAGAAGTAATGCCACAACAAAAGCCTTCAAAAAAGAAACTTCATATCTTGTCCGAGCCATTCCAAAATTCATAAACCGACTGGAAAACTGAGCCAGGTAACCAGGGACGCTCGAGTGAACACATTGCATTGAGGACGAGACACCTCACTGCAGGCCATTTGCCTTGGCTTCTCAAGAACTCCGAATTAGAAAAAACCATGCGTGATTGTTGTAATAAAACAAAAAAGAACAAAACATGCATTAAATAGGGCAAAAGATTGGTACGCACCTGAATGAGTTCATGAACGGCAGACAAAGCAAGAACTTTTCATGCTAAAATTATGGAGATTAATCGCAACATTCTGTTCTTTATTTCGCAATCATGTTTTAATCGCTCTGAATGAGCTTGCCAAACATTCATTTGCTATTTCGTACATAATAACACGAAAATTAATGTTCTTTACCACTTGACCATTTGTTAGCACATAGTCTTGCGCCGATAATATGCTCTTGATGAACGACGATTTGCAAGCAAGGCAATACTCTCACATACTTTCACATGGCGCTTGCTATGGCCATTAATAAAATACGCTACTAGACAAACCTCGCTCATTTCCTCCGTCAACCATTGACGATCTGACCATTCCTCTGGCCTCCACACCGTCGACTTTTCCTTCACTTTCCCACATAGGCTACTGATCATGCTGGCAGTCTCACTCGTAGAGAAGATGTGTATCACTTCCACTGCAGCCCCATCCATCAGTAAAGCAGTCTCGTTCGCAAAAGAGACGAATCTTGCAATGTTTACGTAACGGCTTTTGACCCCACCACTGTAACATAAATTTTATGCGTAATGAAGATAGCCTGTTTGAAGCAACACAGGTCAACTTCTTACTAATCACAGAATGTAGACTTAGATATATTGCATATAATTGTATATACCTATATGGTATATAGTATGCTATTCTTTATTGCAACGTCTTCCACTAGGATAGCCAAATAACCGAATCCTAGTATTTCATGGGCACAAACCTTGCATTAGAATGGTCTAGACTTTCCGAATGGATTAACATCACGTATAACTTTCTACTTTTCATCATGACCGACAAAACCTTTTGCTGTGCCAGGAGCATATCATTTTCTGTGTCAAGTGAGCTTGCGCTGAACAGAACTATGGAACTCCGTTCGTCAATCAAAATGTCCGGTTGCAACAAGACATTCCGAAATCTAGCTGGCAGTGTTCGCGCCAGGAAAGTGTAGTCCCGGCTGATCAACACAACGTTCTGTTTCTGTTCTAAGTCCACAAGTAGGGATCTGTTCTGGATGATGGTATTAGAGCATAACAAAACATGTCGGGGTTCAGGTTTTAGGTCCAGTCCACCTTTTGCTACATCTGTGGACGGACAGCGATAAACAAAGTAAGTAACAGACTGCAAGGGCCCCCTAACTCAAAGCAAGGAAAGAAAGGTTATGAGGAAGAAAACATCCATACGGCAAGTCTCATTTTCAGTTAGCACAAGAAGGAACCTTACTACAACTGCTCAGTAATCAACAGATAAGTCTCAATACTCAACCATACGACAATAATAATGGCTCTATGAATGTCTTTCTTGCCGAATATTATCCGCCGGCCGGTTCGGCAGTTTAAAAAGCTGGCAATAAATGGCGAAGTCCTTATAAATTATAAACTCGATAAGATCCATTACTTACTCTGCTCAGATGATACGATCTCCAAGTCAGAACGCTTAGACCACAGAGCTAGGAAGCCCTTCAGCCGAGGATTGCCAGCGAAGACCATGTCATGCCAGCACGACTGTCTCCGGTACTCATATTGAACAACGTATTCCAAAGTCTCCCAAGGACAGCGTTGCAAAGAAGCAGTTTCTTCGGCTAGGATAACGTTGAAGGGAGATAAGGCAGCAGAAATCTCGGCAGCATCTTCCAGATGATTGGGATAAACGCCCACGATCATGGACTTGAATGAAGTCAAGAAAATTTGCAAGGGCGAAGCAAGGCAATTAAAATATCGATGGATAAGTATCAGGATCTTACTGGAAGGATTAGTTTGCATCCAGTAACTGAGGATCTGTTGGAGTTTTACAAATTTTGGATGAAAGGCACCTTTCTCCTGATTTTGACAATGGAAGTCTGCTAGCTTCCGGCGAACTGGCTCCAGGCATGATCCCAAGTGCTGATCGAATTTATGACTTAAGGCTTTCAGAACTCCTGAAAAAGAACGATCCTAGTTAACAAGCATCGATCATCAGTGGTAGAACCTGTTTACTATACGCGAATCCTACATTTTTTACTTTCACCTTTACTGTAAGTCTTCCTCATGCACACAAAAACATACACGCAAACACATAAAAAAACAACAATCAAAGCATGTAAAGAGACATACTGACAGGCACACATCAAAGGCAAACGCATATAGATAAGCAAGCACACACGCACACATACATGCACGCGCGTGCAGGCACATACGCAGAAAAACAAAATCTAGGGCCAAATCCAAAAAGTCGATTTTCACATTTGCATCAGAAATACAAGCAGAGCTGAGTGATGCGTCATTCTAACGCTGGTGACATAACGGTAGTCAAGGCAGCAAATCATGTGACTTAAGCAAAACTCTCAGACTTCTTATAAGCTGAACTTTTCTTAATTGATGCGTAGCCATGTGTACTGTAAAACGCCTACAACGTACCACATGCAGACAGAACATTGCAGTTCATAACCAGATCCAGAACTTCCACCAATGCATGAAGACATATAGCCGCTTTCAGCGAGTCGGCTTCTGCATATAGAAGAAATTTTAAAAGGATTAAATAAAACTACCAAAGTAATTACTAACACTTTTGATCATAATGTGGTTTGGTCAGGTATGCTGAGCAACTTACATAATTAACTATGAATCTTAGCTGTGTTTACCAGCAGCACTTAAAATACAGCATGAAGTCTTCTTGCGTGCGATCGTCAACTTCAAGAAGCGAAGTTAAAAACCCTTTTGAAATATCGCGATATAAACTACACCGCGACATGCAGGATTTACCTTTGGACTTGCTGTCAAACTTGCTAAGCTCTTCCTTCAGCATAAAGCGAGTCACATCGGACGTGCACGAGGCAAGAGATGAGGTTGGAGGCAATCTTTTAATGTCCAAAAGATACTGCCAGACCGCCTGAGCGTCTTTTTCGACAGTGGCAATGATGTGCGTGAATTCTTTATTTAAATAAACTTCGACGACAGTTACACTTTGCTCACAGGCTTCACTACGTGGCGCTGATTGGCACAGTGCGGATGATTCAGCAGCTGCAGTAATGTTTGCCCAACTTCCTAGCTGAAAAGAATCAGACCTTAATTGATCAGCTTTGTCGCCTACTACCGCGACGATCTTGTTTTGCAGCCCCCTCTGACTAATTCCGACTTTGCAAGAAGCCTCTTCAGTTCCAGGATTTTCACACTGCAGCGGACGAACTTTTGCAGCTTGGACTATTGCTACTAAAACAGAGAAACATAGCCAAATAGAACTTGCAGGCTACAACCCCTCAGCTGGTTACGAACAGTAAATAAAAATCCCAGATTTGCTTGCTAAGAGGCAACATATCTAATATAAAAAGTCCAATTCATAGCCAAGCTATCAACTGCAACGGGTTATCGAACTGCAAGCTCAAAGCATTATGACATGGCTTACTAAAACAGTATCAGAATCGACTGTAGCATTTCGCACAAAGACACTAGCGTCGATATCAGCCCATGACGGTAAATCGACTTTGTTTGTTTTTCTTTTCCCTTAATTGGATGCTTATTGTATCAATAAAAGACAATTTAAATAAAGATAAAACTGACCAAGAATTAAGAACTTATTTTTTCATCGTTTTCAAAACATAATTTTTGGGGAGGATGATTTTCATTCAGGCTTGCAAATGAGAAACCTTACATACTGTCATAGTTTAGAGTAAAGTCCGCAAAAGAAGACCGTGCGCCATTCATTGAAGACTAAAAATCAACAAGAAAATAGAACCCGCATCACTTAGGGTTGCATATATTAGCACCTTAGCAAGAGAGTCGATGTGTTAAGGCGCAGTAGCCAATGAAGTTAATGCAAAAATATATCAAACTATTATAACAGGGATTAAGGGGGCGATTTTTATGATGGGTTTAGCCTCAGCTATAAGGAACATCTTTAATGCAGTAAATAAGGAGTAAATAAAATACTAGTAAGTACTACAAGTAAATGAATTCCTGCAACTTCTTTTGAGCTAAGAAGTTCTTTATTCTGTTCTCAAACGCTAATTGACGAAGGTTTTACCAACAAAATAAATTATGAGCCGATTTACATGAAAGCCTTCTGCACCGGACAACTTCACTTGGTAATGCCTTCAACGCTCCATATTCTTGAAATACGGTATGAACTTTGGCGAAGTTTACCCACTCCTATACGAACTTAGGAGAGGAAAAAGGTCTAGAGGAGACTCTATCTTAATTAGTTCGCTTTACTCGCAGATTCTCTGAACGGTAACTGGTTACTTTGTACAAGAACAAGGGTTAATCGAAGTCTTCTAGTAACAATGTTTAAGATACATGAAACTCGTTGGAAAGTCTTACCTAAAATGTTCTAGGACACGAACATTCCTAATAAAATAACGCAACTTATTGCCTTACCATCCAAGTCACAATACTTGTGTGAATAAGCAATCGTAGCGTTTCTGTGACGAAACACTAGTTAAACCCATACTGCGTGAAAAACCTCCACCCTTCGAGAACTGGAATAATAGGAGCTTGTCAGCACTTCGGTGCTCTTGGTCACAAGAACCTTTGAGCGACTGCATAAATTTAATAAATCATCTCTCCAACGAGACACCTCAAAGCCGAATAGTGCAACAGTGCGTTTTTGAGCAAGGTGTACATAATTTAAATACCATTAAATACCAAATATGCCTAAAAAACGATAATCCAAGAAGGCAGTACAAGTACTTCCATCATGTGAAGATTTCTTCTGGATGACTCGCATCATCGTTCGTTTTGTTTTCACCGCAAATAAAAAGTAATCAAGGACTTCATGCAAACCTGGTGGCATCATGGAAATATTTCCAAGGGAAGTATTAGTTCCGCAGAGCGTGTGTGAGCGTCCAGTTCGAAGAAGAACGAAGTCATCAAGAGGTGAGACGTTCTTAGCACTATGATTTTTGCCATCGGCGAGAGCGAATGACGAGACGGCTACGAGTTTTGAACTCTCTTGACCTTTCAAGAGCACTGTTAATGAGTCAGCTATTTCTTTGCAATCATTTGACTGACTTCCCTGGGCGGCTTGCATCACTGCCGAACTTTTAGCCGGTTGTGACTTGCGAGCGTTGCAATTAGAATCCGCAACTTCCGTCTTCGTGCACTCGGAGAAGAATGTATCCTCAAATTTTCTCTTAGGGTGAACCCGTTGCATCGATGGAGTATTTTCATCTCTAGCACGACCATTATGCTCATTTGGAGCACAATGAGGGGTTGGTGTGAGGAATTGTTGATTTTCCGACTTTGATTCTCCTTTAGGACGACGAGCAAGACAATCAGCTACACCTATATCGCCCTCCTGTCTATGACCCTGCGGTAGTCCGCACATCAAAGCAAGATAGCCATGCGGAACTGAAAAGCAGGTGAAAAGCAGTAAAACAAAGCAAAGAAACATTAAAAAGAATACGTTCAATCATATTTTTCCCTTCCTGCTACATAGATCGCCTTCAACAAACAAAGTGCTAACGATATTAGGAAGGAAAGCAAAAAATATTCTGATTACCACAAGAGGCATATTTAGTAGATCTTATTCCTTCTCCAGGGCAAGGCCTTCTCAGGGACGTAATGTACTGTAATGACAGGGCTTTTTTCTCCTCCAGCCTCCAGTCAGCGATTTCAGCGTCATCTAGAAATCGATGTAGTGAGAAACTTTTGAGAGACACAGAACTCTCGTCAGCTAAAAGGCACCATATGATAACTCAACATCGGCAATAAAGCACGCCGCTAGCGTTACACGCTCTCACCTTCCTTCCAGGGTATCTCCTTCTTTAAGAAAAGATATTGACCCTTTGCATCGCCCGTTTCTAGAATTTTCGGGACATCAACAAACTCTGTAAAGTTTGCCCGATGCATGTCAAGCAGAGCTCCTGGCACCGGATCCCAGCTGAGACCCGCCTCCAACCTGTTCTCCATCGCTACCGGCTTCCAGACGCTCGACTCCGGTAACGGAACAGGATCCAAGTTTGGAATTACGGCATCCTGCGGTTCTATAGAGGATAAAAGGGTGAGTATTTCACGAGCTAGACCATTCAAGTAATTGAGAATTCGTGGGCCTTCTTGTACTAGCTAATACAGCAGTTCGCCTATCTGGAGAGGTCCATGGTGGAGTCCTTGGAGCGAGATTATGACCGACACTTACTTGTACACTTAGTTGGCGACGAACCAAGGTTTGCCAGTTTGTCGTCAAGAGTATTGTTGATCAAAGATTGGGTTGTAGCTCAAGGCAATTGCAATCAATATGACTTACTAACCAGGAAGTAGCATCGACAACATGTCGTCAAATGTCTTCTCTTTATTTCTAATCTTCTTTTCGAGCTTTATGAAGCTGTCAGGAGAAAGGCAGTTCCTACACAACATAGGTAAACGAATTGTTGCTAATTCATGATTATTACATAAACTTGAGCACTTTGCAATCAACACACAGAACGAAATCTCAAGCAATGGTCATTTTAAAGCTGATCACTCCTTACGCAAAACTTTTACAGCATGGAGCAGTATTGCTACATGCAGTCACGCCGACATGTCTGGAACATCCAGGCATCTGGTTGAAAGATCTCGGCAGCATCTCGTTCCATTAGACAAAATCTAGAGCTATAAAACTTCAAAAGCACAGAGGCTATTCTCTGAGTTACTCACACAGGCCTCATAACTTCGTCTTCAATATCCAGGCCTATGCTGGAGCATAATTCAGTGCAGTGAGCTTTGCTGGGAATGTCCTCTTCAGATAATGGAGACTCTAGGGTACCTATGTCGGAATCACTTCTCCGTTCGATGGGAGCAGCGATACTCGACTTCTCACCTGCACCAAAAGAACAATTATGTAAAATTCGCAATCGAGGACTGCGTACCGGTCGAATTGGGATTGTTAAATATCCGTCTCGATTGAAGCCTGATACAACATTCAGCTATGACATTAGCACATTTGTCTCAGTCTGTTTGCAATGACTTTTTGTTCCAAGGTTTATAGTCTCCTTTATGGGTCGGATGATTAAGGGATGTTTAAATTACCGATACCAAGAACCTTACCGTTATGAACTTCCTCCGTTTGACCATGGAAGCTCTCCAAAGTATGCTCAGTACATACATCCTTTATGTCTTTGAGATCTTAATATCAAGCAGACAGAACAATTCAGATACTACGCCTAAAGGTATGACATTCAAACCCGTTAGAAGCAAGAGCATTCTTCCTTGTTTAACTACATTTCATAATATGAATTCTATAAAATTCTGATCAATCCTAGTTATACCGTGGGGCAATTTTTCGACAACCTGAAATCGTGAACCAAACAATAGATTCCAAAATGATCTCCAAAGCACTGTAAAACGTCAGCAAGAAGACGTCTTGGTTCTACTACTTACCTTCCGCCATCGACTCATCTGGATTTTTAATGGCAAATTCTGAGCCAGTCCATTGATGATTCTCACTCTGCACCACGTCCTTGGTAAGCGGCCTTTCGGTTGAAGACTCATCAGTCATAGGATACACCTCCTCCAACATAAATGAAGCATCCTTCTAAAAGAGGAAAAAGTATGGAGCTCAATGTTACTACTCCGCGCTTCATCTTATTATAGGACGATGAGAAGATATCGCTAGTGAAACGCTTCTATCTTTACGGATGAACTTGTTCAATTATAGACCCTTCTTATCATTACATTGCCATTCTTCTAATTATTGCCGCAGACTACTATGTTATTGACAACCTAATATCGTAAGCCTCTTACAGGACCATGAGTGATGCGATTAAATAAGCATGGCACAGCACTAAGCAAGAAACAGGGCAACAATGGGAGAATGGCCACCACGCATTGGATTTCTTACCACACAAACTTTCATGAAATCGAAGACTTTTTCGCCGATCTCTTTTTCGAGTCTCAAGCAAACGTTTTCATACAAGCGATCCTTTCTAAATAGAAATAAATATATTTGACATAAATGTAAAGTTTGGTGTGACCTACCGTACAGAGAGGCTCATATCACAAGAGCACACTAATTTTGAAATTCGCCTAGTTAAGAAATTCACCAGTTCCACCATTCCCCCAACGCCAGACGCGTTTCGCCCTGTGCGAGGCTCATCAGTGACGTGCCTGGGAACCGAACCCGGATCGCCAGAGTGGAAAACAGAGCACTAACCACTAGACCACGAGAGCTGAGTGAACTCGTGAGAACTGTACGACATTTAAAGTATATCAACTATAATTAAATGTATCATCAAATATATTTGAATTTTGAATAAAGTAACCTCTAAGCAAAGAAAAAACTTCCTGCTTCTGAAATTCCCATCAGATAGCCAACTTAAAGTCATCAATAAGTCATCAATAGCTTTATTGATTTACAGTCACAAACATAAACAATCTTCTTTGTGTCGAAAGTAACGAGGACCTAAACATCTAACAAAGCAATAACGTGTAGTAATAAATTCTCCTAGAAGAAAGCAACGACGTCTAGAGTAAGAGAAGTTTCCCTTGAATTTCTCCATTATCCTACTTGATTACGATTTCCTCTTTCAAGTTCAATTGAGTAAATGGGTCGGGAATCTTTACTGGGCGGAGTTTTCTGCTAAGACTGCAGGCGTCAACTGTTTCCTGCTTGCGAGTGTCATCCTCTTCGCAGAGCTCTTCTAGCAAATACACTGCAAGTTGCAAAGAAATATAGTCTGGTCACTGTATCAATATATCTGTTTATATGTCTGTCTGTCAATCAATCAATCAATCAATCAATCAATCAATCAATCAATCAATCAATCAATCAATCAATCTATCTATTTATCTATTTATCTATCTATCTATCTATCTATCTATCTATCTATCTATCTATCTATCTATCTATCTA
>QQSS02200994.1:0-12141 GCA_003687565.2 Craspedacusta sowerbii
CGAGAACGCGAGCAAGAAGCTGACAAGCTGCCAGACTGCGATTGAATTCATCAATCTTTGCCAAAACTTCTCAGTCAAACCCAGGTTTGCAAAAGCGTCGTATGACAAGGCTGAAAAGTAGGGCCAGTCTACGGAAGTTTTTCAGAAGAATGTACGCAAGGAAGAACTTGATAACAAAGTACAACAGCTGCACAAACTCAGGGACGAATTGGGATGTTTGTTCCGCGAGGCACGCGAACTTTGGTATACTTTTCGCTATCTTGCTTGTTTGAACAATGTCAACAAACTACATCGGAAGAACTTTATTGAAACGTCTGAGAAGAACATCAAGAAATTCTTGCGACTGATTCAACCCAAGCTTGACTGGACAAGCATATTATCAATCTGTCGAAATATTGGCTGACTTTTTTCGAAAAACTGGCCCTGTGCAGAGGCCTAAATTTTCATCCATCCAAGAAAGCCTCTTTGATTCTTTCTTCAATATCATCCTTTGTGGGTGGTGTTCATTTGATACTGATGCAGCTTCATCTGTCAAGTAATTATACTGCTCGTTAGTATTCGAGAACGCTCTTACAAATTAATATTAGAGAGATTGGAAACAAGCCTACATGCATCGCAGTCTCAAGTCAAGAAGACTTTGCCAAATCCAGTCTCAACAGCTTGTCTCTAGTAAATGTGCTCATCTTGCACATCTTCGTGGGCTGCCGAAGACCCACAAAAAGGATCTAGCCATGAGACCTATACTTTCCAAAAGACTGGAACATACAACTTCAAATTGGCGGAATGGCTAGACAAGTTGTTGATACCGCTGGCTTCAAATGAGCACGTAATAAGGGAAATTCTCGATTTCGTTTAGAGCGAACTATTTGGAAAGGCTATGAGGCCAGGTGAAATACTAGTGTCGTACGATGTGACGTCACTTTTAACGAATGTGCCAGTAGATGCGACGATTGGTTAAATAAACTCAGAAAACGTATCATCTCTCGAGCTGACTTGCGCAAGCTACTCCAGTTAGCGGTAAAGGACCAACTCTTTACATTTAACGGCGCTTTGTACGTGCAGCGGGATGGAGTTAGCATGGGATTGCCACTTGGCCCACTGATGACAAATTTAATCATGTGCCACTTGGATGAGAAGCTAAGCAACGACGACAAACTTCCCGAGTTTTACACACAAGTTGTCAATGACAACTTGACAGTAATGCCTAGCGAAATTGCTGCCGAGGATTTCGTTAGTGAGCTTAACAGTCTTCATTCGTCGCTGTCCTTTACAACAGAAGTGGAGATGGTATCTCACTCGAACACGACGAAACAGATACTATCTACATCTTTTTTTTTTCGTAAACCGACGGACACCGGTCTCCTACTGCACTCCCAGAGTCGTAAGGATGTTCGGTACAAGGAATGTTTAATAAAGTCAATGCTGTACAGAGCGTATCGTTTGAGTAGCAATTGTTCCACCTTTAGCGAGGAAGTTGAACATTTGCACACAACGTTTCTGAAGTTATCTACCCGCAAGTTTTGTTTCCCCGTATTGTATTTGACTTTGTCAAAAAGTGCATTGCCCGCCAACGTAACTTGGATGACAGTTTTGCCGATGAGAGAGTGCGATTCATTATTCCTTATACGGATGAAAAGAGTGCGCGCAACCTAACGCACCGTCTGAATGATCTGGCATGTAAATTACGGGTACGAATTCAGCTAATTTTCACCAGCAGAAATTGGCGAAAGTTTTAGACCGAAGGAAGCGAGTCCACAAAGCGTTGCTTATAAGGTTCAATGTGACCAGTGCGACGCTGGCTATATCGGCATGGCAACCCGCCACGTGCACCAACGTATCGAGGAACACAAGCAACAGTCGAGCTCAGTCGGTCAACACCTGGCTACTCATCAATTGCCGATCGATTTCGATCTTCACGCCAGCTTCACAACTCTGTGCAGGTGCTGCTCCAAATGGGAGTGTCTGCTAATTGAGAGCTTGATGATCACGCCCCATAAATTCGCCAACTCACATAACGGACAGTCAGACTCGATTAAGTTGAAGCTGTTTTAGCTCGACTTCGAAGATGTGACTCTGGCGATGTGTGCATGTTTTTGTTTTTCGGTTTTTTGTATTCTTGTTCGTTTAGTCTGAAGATGGTCCAAGAAAAGACCGAAACGTCAGGAAAATTATTAGCTTTATTCTTTGCCTTGAAACGGTTAAAGACGGAAAAATGTGTCTCGTTTGTTGTTTGGAAGTAGAAGATTGCATTGTTATCACGAGCCAAAATGAGTCCATCGATAAAGAGATACATACGCACAACTGCCAGCACTTGTCCAAGAGGCAACACAAACTATCATCGCGGTAGTTCAAGCTTCAAGATCACGGGCGCCATCATGTAGAGCCTATTCTACTCTAGTCTGGTCAGCCCTAAGAAATCTTTATTCGCGGCATAAAACTGTGTAAGGCTCAAACTTAGCTCAAGATGCCACAAGCTCTGCATCAAACCCGTTCTAAGCAAAACGAGTACTTATCAGCAGTCTCAAACTTAGCTCCGGATATCAAACCCGTTCTAAGCAAAACGAGTACTTATCAGCAGTCTCAAACTTAGCTCCGGATATCTGCATAGGGGCTTGCGTATATTGTTGTTGTTGTTGTTGTTATTGTTGTTGTTGTTGCAGGAGAAGCTCAAGCTCCTACCTTGATCTTACCTTGAAAGTGACTGCCAAATCTGCTAACCCAAACTTAGCTACGCAAATTACAATATGTCATTACTAACGTTCCTTGAGCCACTAGAGTCATAAG
This sequence comes from Craspedacusta sowerbii, assembly GCA_003687565.2. Taxonomy (NCBI): domain Eukaryota; kingdom Metazoa; phylum Cnidaria; class Hydrozoa; order Limnomedusae; family Olindiidae; genus Craspedacusta; species Craspedacusta sowerbii. The sequence continues at coordinate 2,785 of QQSS02200994.1, forward strand.
AAAAAAATTACCACGACGGCACTTCAAAGCATCTAAAGTTAACTAATAAGCTCCGAAGTTAACGTCACAGGACATTTAGACAAATCGTACCTAATAAGTAGCAAAGCATATGCAATCCTCAAAAGTTCTTTCAAAGTCCTTTCCTTGAGTGATTTCTCTGCAATCCAAAAGCCTCGAATAAACTTTCTTCTTCCTGGTGCGTGGTATCCACTGACTCTACTTGCACTTATAACTTTGTAGATTGGATTTACTGAGATGAGTGTTGTTGATGCGGTTGTTGCTGTTGCTGAAGTTTTTTTTTTTTTAGTTTTTGTTCAAATCTTTGAGAGGTTTGATATTCTTAAATTGATATTCTATAATGACATCCACTAAAGCTAAATTGACTTTTCTGGTGATCGGTAGAAAGTTGTGGCTAAAACTGAACGAGGAACGTCGAGTGTATGAAATTCAAGGCTCTAAATCAGTTACAGGTACTTATAAACCCGCTCCAAACTTTAAGCCCTCTTAATCTTGATCTTACGATTTGTTTGCCCACAACCGCCTAACAATTAAATCCCCCCGATTCTACGAAAGAGTGAAGTTTTTCTAAGTGATAATAATTATTTCTTCTAACTCACACAGAAGTACAATTACAAAGAGATGCCCTGGATTACTCGGGGGTTGTAGGTTTCCATGAATAAAGGGGATTCTATCTATAGATGGTTCCTGAACGCGAAGAACCAAGACTTAAAAGAAAATGCGTTCGTATTTTATAAAAAGTATGGTAACTTAATTGCGTTTCCACGCAGCTATCAGCAACGATAAATTCTTGTTCCATTATAAAAATTCCATTATCTCAGCTCAAACATATCAAGCGATGCCGCCCAACTGATTGATCGCCTCCCTATCTCAAACAGTCACTACGCTCAAGCCATGGAACTATTGCAAAACAGGTACGGCAATCCCGAAATGCTTGTAGCAGCTTACATGAATGCAATCGTAAATATCCAAGCACCATCCGCAGACGCGACAAGCCTTAGAGAATTCCACGACAAGATTGAAAACAAATATCAGATGCCTGAAAACGTTTGGAGAACTCAACCCCACGAACAGAACATTACTAGTCTCCATCATAAAACAAAAGCTGCCTCTGTCTGTACAAACAAGAATGTACTGAGAAAATGCAAATGGCACATGGGACGTTCAATAACTCTTAGCAGCTCTTCATAAGGAGATAAACGCAAAACGCTGTGGTAATATAGCTACTCCAAATTTCAGGACGAGAAAGACATCCGTTTCGTTTCAAACGAGACGAGAAACTTCTCTAAATTTCTCGTTTCAAACGAGAATGAGTTTCAAGAAGTTTCGAGGCGGGACGGAGGTCCGTCTCGAGACAAACGAGAAGTTTCGAGAGGAGGCGGAGCCCATCTCGAAACAAACGAGAAGTTCCGAGAAAAGAAGGACATCGGTCTCCTTTCAAACGAGGCGAGAAATTTCTCGAAATTTCTCGAAATTTCTCGTTTCAAACGAGAATGAGTTTTGAGACGCAGACCCTTAATGGAATGTAATTCTCACGGCAGACGAATCGCCATGTTGTTGAACAGAGGCGATTGGATGTTTGGTGGTTATTTGTACTAAATTGGAGTGCAAGAAGCATAACTTTATTTGGTATAGTTGCTGTACCTTCTTGCGTTTCGCCTGCAGTCTTGTTTCTCCACCCGCATGGCTATATATTTGTTGTTAAAGTTGTTAAACGCTATCGTTGTATTTCGAAGTAGTTATCGCAGAATATATCTGACAGAATGAGTATTTCGGAATCGCTGCGGTGTTACGATGATATCTTCTTACTGTACTAGCAATTTGCACCACGCGAGGTTTATCTTGATAGCACGCAGTCCATTTACATTATCTAGGTGTTGAATAACTTAATTATATCTTGACTTTGTTGTAAAACGGTGAAACTTATAAATAGAATATAGGTAAGAGGTTCAGAAGTTGAACGAACAGAGGTATGCTTGCGATTCTGTTACACTGGTAGCATTTTGATCCTGGTCACGGCACCAACACAATCGGACAAGGTAGAGGGTAATAAATGTACTAGCAAAGTGAGAAGTGAGTAGTGAACATCGACGTCATCAGTGCATCGAATTGTTTTGACCCTCCGCAGTGCTTCAGCCGCAACTCTAGTTCATGTCATATAGCCTATTGTGTGCCTTATCGTTGAATGACGTCACGACCCGACAACACTTGGTGTGTGAAAGCCTAAACACCTTCGCTTCATAAGAAAATACAAGATGAATGTAAAATTATATTAATAAATTTCCTGAACATCTGCGTTGTGATGATGAGTTCATGGCAAAAAAAAAAAAACACACACACAAAAAAAAGTCTTCTAAATGCACTACGCACGTTGATTCTCAAAAGCAAAAAGCAGCATAAAATTTGAAGTTAATCCAAGTTTCACGAATACAAATTCACTTTTATGATTTTGCAAATAAATCTTTCTTATTTTCAGTTACTTATCACAAAACCAGCAGTTTACAAAAAACTGAAAAAAGGAGGGAAACGCATCAAATCGACATCCCAGTCCACCAAGACAGATGTATTTGAGTTGCATATATTCGTCAACGCCACAGCCAGATCCTTCTCGACCTATACCAGACTCCTTGACACCTCCGAAAGGAATCATCTCATTCGCAAGAGCATTCTAATTAACACTAACCATTCCTACTTCAAGCTACATCGGCAAAACGCCAAATCTGACGATGGTCATTGTAGAAGAGGTATCCAGCAAGGCCACTCTCCGACGAATTAGCAATTTTGAGGGCAATCCATCTTGCGACTCGTTGTCTTCATCGAGGAGCGGTGCTGATCAGCGAAGGTTTGTAGAGCGCCAAGCTTTGTCTGGAGTGCTTGTATTTGCAGTTCCGCAGCTGGGCGTTCTGTGGGGGTCTGAGTAGGAAGTACTCTGGCTTCTTCGGTGAGGTATCGGCTTTCTTAGCGCGGCACCTCCAGTTCTTCCGGAGCGACTTGACCGATGCCATTTTTCCCTGGTCACTTGCACCAAATGTCGAGGTCGCTTTATCGGCACTATGTCGAAGACGCTGCAAAGGAACTCAGAACTGAGTTAACTCTTGCTATATAAGTACTTAATAAATAGTTTTAACTTACGTGCTGCACATATATTTACATGTGGTATTTATTCAGGTCAAGGAGGAAGTCGTTCTGCAGCAACTATTCAATGGAAGGAGCAGGGTGATTAGGGTTAAGGTCCATCCCTGCTCACTTCCTCCTCCTTGACCCAGCTTGAGTGTATTCCTCTCCTCTACCCTGCTTGACTGGAGCCCAGGAACTTCTTTCTCCCTTTGTTCTGTTTACTGGTGCCCAGGCGCTTCCTCCTCCCTGCTGGGGTAGGGGATGCGTACTCCAAGTGTATCATGAGCAATCCATGACACTCCCGGGGCGCGCGGATGTCCGGACGGCGCGCCGTACTGGTACTCGTCACTGCGCATTATTCTGGTGGAGGAGTGAGCTCGTCGGGCTCGTGCGTTGAAAGTTCAAGGGGATACAGCTTCGAGATTGGGCGGTTAGTATCCATACCAGGTCAAGTTCGTATTGTTGCTGATCGAATGAGGCTATCAGTACCAGTTTTAACTTCGGTAAACTTTGCCAGTGGCCAGTGAATTCGGTTGTCCGTGTCCGAGTAAACCAGAACCAGGTCGCCAACCTTTATTGTGTTTGTCGTGATTGCCACGAGCGTCAAGCTTTTCGCTGTACTCTCTCGTAGTAACGGTAGATAGTCGTCTTTCCAGCGTCGGCAGAAGTATGAAAGTACTTTCCGAAGGTTATGTAGGCGTGTCCTAGCTTCTTGTGGTGAAAGTGTGTAGGACGGGTTGTTAATTTTGTTCAGCTCTAGAACTTGTGTAGGTAGAGGCGTTAAAGCTCTGCCGTAAAGAAGGTGTGAAGGTGTTAATGGCAGTGGTTCGTCGTCAGGACGATCGGTAGGCGCTGTTAGAGGACGACCGTTGATGATGGATTCTGCTTCTACGACGAATGTGTGCAGTTCGTCCAACGTCACGGTAGACTTTCCTACGGCCGTACGCAAGGCGTTCCTCGCAATACCGATTAGACGTTCATGGAAGCTCCCAAACCAAGGTGCAGCCTTTCGAATGAACGACCACGTGATCTTGTGAGTCGCCAGAAACTGAGCGAACGGCTCAGCTTGCAGGATTCTCTGAACTTGCAGGTTAGCAGAGACAAATGTCGAAGAATTATCGGAAATAATTGGCAATGGCAGCGATCGTCGGCAGGAAAATCGTGTAAACACGCGGAGGAAAACGTCGGTTGTCATATCTGGAACGAGTTCTAAATGGAGATTGCGAGTGACCGCGCAAGTAAAAAGACAAATGTAACACTTGCATACAATAGGGAATGTTGGGGTGCTGAACACTGCCTACAGAATTTTGTGGCTGCAAAAGCAACGTTGGACCATGCCGCCATAAGCTAGCGGACTTGAACTGGGAAGCAGTTATACCGCGTGTGAAGAGATCAGCTAGATTTTGGCTTGATGGCAGTGATGATTGTGGGAAGAATTTTCGCCTCCCGAATATCTCGTACCCGGTTCCCTATGAACACTGGCAAAGCTTTGTCACAAGAAATCCAGTGAAGGGCTATTTGTCTGTCAGTCCATAAAATGGAAGAAGCGATTTGCAGCGGCGATGTTTGCATTGCAGTTGTAATGCATTCGCTAACCTTGCACCGATTAATGTTGCCATCAGCTCTAAGCACGGCAGAGTGATCTCCTTAGCTGTATGATTCGATTTTTTGCCATTGCTAGGGACACGAAGTTCTTGCATTTAAGGTGTGCTGCAGCTTCGTACGAGCTTGCGCTAGCATCGCAGAAATCATGAAGATCTGTTGGCTCGTTATGCAATGCCAGGTTCATATTTCGGCGACGCTTTACGCTTGTCTAATTACAGGGGAGGGTAAAAGGACAGCCTAATTACCGCGTGGCTATTGATCCGAAGGGCGCGTCAGGGGCGACACTTGTGGATGGGCGGGGGAAGGGCAGCGTCTAGCGTAAAAGATGAACTAAATCCATCTCAAGCGTTTGTCATCCGTTTCCATTGTTCTCGCACCCCACGCGTTTGCCAACGTTTGCCAGCATAATGCGCCGGCAATCCTAATGGGAATGACGATGTTCGCGGACATTCCAGTGGGAGTAAACTGCTCCGCGCACATACCAGAGCAAACCAGTGGGATAAAAATTGCGTCATGCCTAAAGCGTCTCCGAAGTATGAATTGGACATAAGCCTTCAAAATACTTGCGGAGGAAGTTAGTATGGCGGATAGCGTATAAATCTGCAAAAATCTCATGCCCTTGGGAGGTTAGTCCAGCAGTAAGAGGATTGTCTCAGGTTCACTTATTTAACCACAGTTGTTGTTTAAAAACTTTGCTTTAACGCTAACGGGGGAAAGGAAACCCAGCGAGTCAAATAGTGTTCATGCTAGCTTCAATACGTCTCGTTTGGCTGGACTGAAAGTCTGGTCACTAGTCCAGTTCCTTGGTTCTGGAAAGGTTATGTAAACTGCCTTCGTGTCCCATTTAAGTCCAAGTGCATTCACCTTCGCATAGTTATCGCCATGGTTATCATTCTTAATGAGGCTGCGAAGAGTAGTGTCATGGGTCGCCCATGAGGGTTTTGAATACATTCGGCTACTAGGTTTTGATAACAAGAAAGATTTTTTCTGAGAACGGCATTCAAAATAAAGGGGAACTGATTTGAATCGGTACGTGTTGAACTTGCTATGGGGATCATTTGCATCGCTTAGCCACACAAACATCGTAAAGTTGCGATCATCGTGATGCAAGCGCACATTGAGGAAAGCCTTCTCTATATCGCTTGTGAATGCGATTGGATGCATGCGGAAGCGGAGCAAAATTGCAGCCACGTCGTTCGCTAATGTTGTGCCTGGCTCTAAGCAGACGTTGAGGCTTGGAGCATTTTGTGAGGTTCAGTTGCAGTCGTACACGACCCTGATTGGAGTGGTGCGACTTTCTTTCTTAGCGCTGTGGTGCGGGAGGTAGTGTCCTTCTTTTGTATTGTCATCATTCCATGTCTCTATAAAGTCTTTGTGCAGTTGATCTTGTATTATGACATCGTAAAGTTGTAGGGTTTTGTTATTGAGGCGTCGGATCATTGCGCTAGTGCGGGCGTTAGCGATTTCGTACTTGGTTGGCAAAGGCGCATGCTCTGCTTTCCATGGGAGACTAGCAGTTTACTTCCCGTTGCTATTTTGGTGAATTTTGTCGGCACAGTAGGCTTGCAAATCGAACCTATCTTTCTTGGGATTTTCACGAATTCTTACCATCTCTAGAGCCCAGTAGGTTATAGATGGATCATGAATATCCTGTTTCTTCTCTGCGAAGACTTTCAAGCATGTTGCGGTTAAAACGCTTGTACTGATTGGTTGTAGGGTGGGACAGTTTACGGGGCCTGGGAGTAGGTAACCGATTTTTGAGTCAACTAAGGTTGGTCCGTGTCCCCTTATCACCTTATTCTTCACGATCTTCCAAAAAAAAATCCGCGCAAACCAACATATCTTTCTCTAGCTGACCTTGGGCTGTGCGAGGTGCGAGTGGTAAGTCTTATAAATACGTGTGGTGCTTGCGAACTTGCGGCACGTGGTTGTGAATAGGCTCTGCAATATTTGGCACAATGACAGCATCTAGCTTGGGTTTGCGTTCTTGTGTGATAAGCTTTAAGGCAGTGACCGGATAGCTCTGCGGCTTGCTTGTGTTGTCGCCGAACGTAGACAAAGCAATGCTTTCCGTTGCGCATGCTACAGTGTTGATTCGCAAGCCCTACACGGCTGCTGTGGTAATGAAGGTACGCTGTGACCCTTCGTCCATCAAAATTTTCAGTGCTGCTTTAGTGCGTCCGAGTTGCACTTCTGCGGTTGCAGTTTTAAGCAGGACGGGGCTTTGCGCAGGCGTGAGTGCGACGTGCATCGCTTGATTTGGGGCTAGGTTTAGGCTTCCAGCTGCGGGATTTTGAGTGTGCGGTGGCTGCCATATCGAATTGTGATGCTTGCCTCTACAGTTGCGACAGGTAAATTTCGAAGGACATGCCTTAATAGCGTGCAAAGTTGCAAAGCAGTTGAAGCACCGTTTTGTGTTTTTGAGTACATCCTTGCGTTGACTGATACCTGTTACCGTGGAGCAGTAGGCGCTAGGGTGATGGCAGTTGCAATTTCGTGAGATTGAATTGGTGTTTATGATGCGTTGATGCTGCAGAAATAGCTTTTTGCGGAGCAGTTTGTGAAGATTGCATGGAGATAGGGGCAGTTAGTGGCGACAGCGGCGATGTGGCGGCTAGTATCGAGAAAGTAGCAGTTGGCGATGGGATGCTAGTTAGGGCGGACGTAGAGGTGACGTCATGGTACGCAGAGGCGGCAGTTGCAGGCGCTGAGCTGATAGCTTGCGGGTTGTGCGGTCCAGACTCATAGAAAGTAATGTCTGTCGTACTGTATTCCTGTGTGATCTTGAACCGGAGATCTCGAATGTCGTCACTAACTGCGTCGATTAGTTTGATTCCTCGATGAAGCCATCTTGCGACGCGTAGTCTTCATCGAGGAGCGGTGCTATCTGATCAGCGAAGGTTTGTAGAGCGGAGAGCTTTGTCTGGAGTGCTTGCACTCGCAGTTCCGCAGCTGGGCGTTCTGTGGGCGTCTGAGTAGGAAGTATTCTGGCTTCTTTGGCGAGGGCATCAGCTTTCTTAGCGTGGCACCTCCAGTTCTTCCGGAGCGACTTGACCGATGCCATTTTTCCCTGGTCACTTGCACACAATGTTGAAGTCGCTTTATTGGCACTAGGTCGAAGACGCTACAAAGCTATATAAGTACTTAATAAATACTTTGACTAGTTTTACCTTACCTGCTACGCATATATTTACATATGGTATTTATACAGGTCAAGGAGGAAGTCGTTCTACACCAACTATTCAATGGAAGGAGCAGGGTGATTAGGGTTAAGGTCCATCCCTGCTCAAGTCCTCCTGCTTGACCCAGCTTGAGTGTATTTCCCTCCTCGAACCAGCTTGACTGAAGCCCAGGCACTTCCTCCTGCCTTTGTTTTGTTTACTGCTGGGGGAAGGGATGCGTATTCCAAGTGTATCATGGGCTATCTATCACAGGCAGCTAGTCTCGAGGCAGTCCACTTTCAGTTGTGAAGTCATCACTGGCTGCAGCCGTTTCGGTCGCAGTTATCAGGTTGGATGCTGTTCTAAGGCTGCAAAGAAAAAGGGCAGAGAACAGGCTAGCCCTTTGGTTTGCTTAAGAGCCCACGGTATGTACAATAAGTTTTATTTTTTGGGGTGGGGGAGGGCACAAAAAATAAGACTGAGCGTGCTAGTAATGTCATGGATTGATCCATGATGGCAACTTTGACTCATATTGGTACTAGGTGGCAGTATGTGCATAGTATTGCCTTATAATGGCTGCACTTGCTGCCCCTTCTTGCATCTGCCTTCCAATCTTTTCTCCACCCGCTTGGCTATATTGGCTATAAAGTTCATCGTCGTATTTTGATGTAGTTATTATTGACTATATGAGGCTATGGAATGAGGCTTACGATGATATCGTCTTAATGGTGCAACGATGCAAGCTCATCACGCGAGGTTTATTTTCATAGTACTCAGTCCATTTAGTTTTTACGGTGTTGCTTAATTCAACTATGTCTCGCCTTTGCTGTAAAAGGGGAAAATTGTAAACCTGTGTTGCGATGAGATAATAGTGAATACTGCGTTGCGTTGTGTTCTTTCAAACTCTATTTACAAGTTTACAATTTTCCCCTTCCTGATTTTCTTAAGTGCATCGCAATTGTGGAGTTGATTAGTTATATGTAACATGCCTTTGAAGAGAGAGAATATATTGCAGTTGTTGTTGCATGTCTTTTGCATTGCGATTGTTGTCAGGCCATGGAGCAAAGGTCAAATCCATAACCGAGAGATTAGATGTTGCTATTGCTACCACAACTGAATGGTCCCATTCCAAAAGCAAATGCTTACAAACAAAAAAAATCATGCGTCATCGCAATGCAAAGCTGCAAACACAAAACCATTTCATGCTATTAATCTTTATAGATTTCAATCTCCGATCGCCACAGTTAAATTCATGTACTCGGATTTGACTTGTACAAGTTTATGCCTTAAATTGATTCACACAAATAAGTTCACATGATAGGCACTGAGACTTTCCCAAGACACGTGTCGTATGAACCCTGTACAAAGACTAACGAGTCTCACTACTACTACTACTACTACTACTACTACTACTACTACTACTACTACTACTACTACTACTACTACTACTACTACT
>QQSS02201038.1:0-12139 GCA_003687565.2 Craspedacusta sowerbii
CATGATTATGCATACGTTTATAGAGTACATAAAGTCTCCCCCTTTCGACCAGTTTAGATTCAAGTTTTCGAGCCTGTTCTCCCACCGGCACTGGTTTTAATTCGCTGACGACGCAGCTGCTGTGAGATCTTGCGAACCCGTAAATGCCTTCTCGCGGCGGTGTGCGTGGAGCAGGATAATTATCAGAGTGGAAAAATGCCACACCTTCAAAATTCGCAAACAGGGATGCGCTTCAAAGCAATTCAAGCCTAGTCTTTTTATTAACAACCGAAAAGTGAACCCCGTTAACATCGGAGAATCATTTTCTTACTTGGTCGACGTTTTGACTTTGATATGTCAGAAACAAGTCATAAACAAAAGTTAACTGATTCCTTCACAACCCTGATTGACCGCGTGAATAGCTTTCCACTTCATGCGCGCTTCAAGCTACCCATATATCAACGTTTCATACTATCTAAAATCAGTTGGGACTTAACTGATAAGTCCGACATAACTGAATCATGGGTCAAGAAAGTTCTTGACAACAAGGCAAGGCACTATATTCGACTATGGCTAGACTTCCCAGTAAGCTGCACCGTCAGCGCAGTAACCTGTACGCGCAATACGTAGGGCCTCGGTATTTACCTTGTATCTTCTCGATTTCTGCAATGTAAATTGGCATGTGGCAGGTGTCTTAAACTTTCCAAGAATCCTGACGTCGTTTCGATTCACAGCAGCACGAGGTATGGCAAGAACATCCGCCCGAATAGCTATACATCGGCCAAAGCAGTTATAAAAGACATTCGCAAGAACTCTGAGAGCAACCTTCTTTCAAAACTAACGACCCAGTCGTTAGTCATGAAGTTAATATGGGACCAAGGTCTCTCTACCAATGCAAAGTACTGGTCTTCAGTCTGCGAAAACATGGCGAGGTCTATCTGTAATTTTGCGATTCGTTACTTAAACAACAGTCTGCCCAATCGTAGCAACACTCATAAATGCTGTAGCGTTCCTAGCCCGAGTTGCCTCCACTGTCAAACACCCCAAACTCTGAGACACGTTGTTGGAGGATGTAAACAAGCACTCAAGGATGGAAAATTTAACTGGAGACATGATTCCGCTCTCGTTAACTTTACCACTACCATAACCTCGATTCCTAATGTGAGAGTATATAGTGACCTCAAGGATAGTGATCTCTTCATGTCCCCAAGTGTAGTGAGTGGGGAAATGCTAAGACCAGACCCAATTGTCTTATAGGGACCGGACATGTTCATAATGAAGTTGATGATCGGGTTTGAAACAAATATGACAAAAAATGTCGGCAGAAAGCAACGGTGGTGTACTTTGCAACCATTCAAACTTCTTGTTTTGTAAAAGAGATGAGGAAGTTGTAATACCAAACCTTTTATACTGGTGAAAGCTTTGTCAGCAACTCTGTCATGCCTGCTTGCAGCGAGTGGCAGTGCTTGTAGAAATTCACTTTGCATGTGAAAGTTTGTTTAGAAAATATATAATTGAAGTTTGTAAAAAATTATTATTATTATTATTTATTATTATTATTATTATTATCATTATTATTGTTATTATTATGATCATTGTTATTATAATTTGCTGCTGCTGCTGCTGCTGGATTTCTGAAGCAATAAACTGCAAGACCCCCTCATGTCTGCCCTGGTCTAACGTTCTTGTTTGCGGTCGAATGCAACGCGACAAAAGTTTGTTTCCTGTTTTTCTTCTGGTCTTCAAGTTCATCTGCGTCTTTTTAATACCATCATGTTTCATGAATAGCTCGTAAACCAAATACTCTTCGACTTGTCAAACTCATCTCCTCTTGGTTTGCTTGTCTTTCTTTCTGCCTTTTGCATTTTGCCGTAATCTGCTTAGCGGTTAAAGCTTGCATAAAGTATTCTCGATATGCTCCTCAATATCTATCTCGTGAGTTGATAATCAACTTGAACCTTAATGAAGTCAAATACGGAAATTATATAGTTAAACATCCTTAGTACATCAGTTCCCGGGACGAGGGTATTTACTGGTAAAATAGACATCTGATGCAGCAACAGCCAAGCCCCTGCAAAAGCCCATGAAGTGTGTATATACATAATGAACCTGGCAAAGAGACTTCCTACTCACTTTGCTTTTAATAACCGCATCACTGGTTGTAAGTCGAATGATCGTGAGATTTCACCACAAGTGGCGATTGACATAGACAATCAATTTGCATTTCTCCTAAATTCGGCTAAGCCCCGTCCCTTTGGTGAACGTCTTTCATGGATAACACCCAAGTGAAGGGCTTGAATGGCTTGTAATCCTGTCTTTCGTGCTTCTCCATAAATTTGCCTGAACGTCCAAAAAAGCTGTCGCATTCGGTAGCCAAACATCTCATGTTTAGTTTTTCGTACTGTTTGCAGGCTTCTGAGAGTTCAATTAATGATATTTAAGTAATGGGAAAGTCCTTTGCCACACGTCACACAAATCCACGCGAAGCACAGCACACAGGTACCATTTCAAACGGCTTGCTAGAAAATGGAAGATTCGAAATTCAAAAATTAAAGTTTCGCATGTGGATAATAACAATACGTAGTCAAACGAAATTACAAGGCTTTACATGAGAAGGAGGATTCCTCACTAGCAACGCTAATCCGATGTGAGGGGCCCTCAATCGAGGCCTTATGCAAAAAGTTACGAACCGTAATAATCATGTAAAAGTATCCGAGATAATACGAAAACACAAAACGAAATGGACGCAATCAAGTTGAAATTGGTTACATAGTGGATCTAGCAGGCGGTATCCCTGTAGTTACCTACGTTAGTACATCGCCGTAAGCAGTGCGTCGTCATGAATGATGCACCCATTACTGTACGGAGAGGCTCATATCACACGAGCGCATATATATGTTGAAGTTTAGAAATTCACCAGTTCCTCCATTCCCCCAGTGCCAGACGCGTTTCGCCCTATGTGGGGCTCATCAGTGACGGGCATGGGAAACGGACCAGGAGAGGAAAGCAGAGCACTTACCACTAGACCACAAGAGTTGCGTGAACAGGTGAGAACTGTACGACAATATGACTTGCTAACAAACAAGTAACAAGGAAGTAGGATTACAATTAAATTGCGGTATTTTCTGTACTTGGAATGGATTTCAAAATTTTTTTGGCAGGTATTTCTTATAAAGTTGGTCGCTTCTGTGAGTGAATTTAAGTATTTCTCGGGTAATCCAATGTTTCTCTTGTACCTCACGCTTGGTTAATCTTCAAATAGGAACCATAACATAAATGCTATTTGTTATTTTGTTTAAAAAATCCTTTTGAGGATTAGCATTTTGTTAAGTCGTTACTTATAGAAGAGTACAGTCATTCAGAAAGTACTATATTTAGCAAATATTTTCACCATAACGATTAATCAAGGAGTCTGGAGGCCGTTTCCGTCTGCGTAAGTGGAGTCATTAGCAGAGGCGGGTGTGAGCTTAGGTTTGGGGGTAGCATCATAAGACAGACACAAGATTGACGGGGGCCGAAGTCAGGGGCAGGCATGTGTTAAGGCAAGTTTGCAAAAAAAATAGAAATAATATGGCTTTGGTTTCTTAATCTAAGTCTTAAGGCTTACATGCTGCCCGTCAACTAATAGTCAATTCAATGCGTCAGCTCATGGCTTACTTTATACTAATATAGTAAGCCATGCGTCAGCTTTAACCTAATGACCGCATGCAACAAACGCTATTTTTGCAAGATTTTTTCTGTGTCGCAGCCACGTTTTCTTCCGAAACACTTGTCACAACTGCGTTTTCCCCGCAGTGTTGTAAATCAATCAACTAGTTGTAAAGAAAACGATAATGTGGATGATACTGGAGAAGAAACTAGGCTATTGTCATTTTAGTACTTGTTGGACCAGAGACAAATATAGCCCAAGTCCGCGTCGAATGACATAATGACAGTCGATGGTTGTGGGCGTTGAGTTTCCTAAAGCCGGTTGATTGAATTTTCTAGGGTTTAGCCATTATTTGCAGTGGCAAAGTCACTGTTCGAGTAAAAGGGCAAGAAAATTACACTGATATTTCTTTTTATAACTGGCTGAGAAAGGATGTCTACTTTGTTATGTACAGGTATTTAACTTTACCCAAGTTGCACCTGACAGTGCAAGCGGCAGTTACATTGTAGTTATAAGGTTTTTAGTCATCCAGCAATTTCATGTATCTTCTGTGTTTTATTTTACCACCAGAATCTCCTCAAGAAAATTAGGCCTTCGATATTCTGAAACAAAATATAGTCCTCAGCCATGAATGTCATAGTTGCTGTGAAGCAGTATATCACTAAAATGATTGATGATGCAGGACCTGGTATGAAAGTTTTGTTGATGGACAAGGAAACTGTAAGTAAGCTTATTGTTTGTGTCTTGTTTTTAAAATTTTGTTATTTTTGTACAAGTGGTATGGAGGGTGCATTAGTTGAAGTATGTAATCTTATGACAGAATCTGGACATACTTAAGGTGTCATCGTATAGCCACATAAGGTTCTCCTTCGTTTCAAAAGCAAAGCTCTTTTCACTCACTTGGCGAAACATGCCCTTGAAATCTAAGCGAGTTGTTTTTTTCTAAAATTCATTGATATTATTTTTCTAAATTATAATTATTGGTCTATAATATAAGTATTGGTCTTCACCTTATTTTAATTTTATTCATTTTGTTAATGCGTAGCTTATATTTGAAGAAATAAGAGAACTTTGCACCGTCTATGGGAAACCATAGAAATGAAATAAGGCATTTCGCTCTGAAGAGTTACTGTACAGAAGTTCTGTATTTAGTATCCCAACAGGTACTTGCTGTGTACATCATGGTAATGATGCTAAGGAAGCCATTGTAGAGCTCTCCTATCACATTTAAAGTTTTTGAAAATTTTTTGATAAGAGAATTTTGTTTTTCATATCACTACTCACTGGGAATTTAGTTATAACATGTGATTGATAGTTAACTTCAGTTTAGTCAGCTCTTGCACTTGTGAGACATGACAGAGTTTAGTCTTTATTGCAGAGAACTGTATTAAAGTGATTTGCCACATTTTTTAATGTTAATTTTTGCTTTGCTTTACCTTTGTAGACTGGTATTGTCAGCATGGTATACGCTCAAAGCGAAATATTGCAAAAGGAGGTCTTCTTGTTTGAGAGGCTTGATTCTCCTGGTAGAGAAGCCATGAAACACCTAAAAGCAGTTTGCTTTACAAGACCAATAACGGTGGGATTGATTTCTAGGTTGTCTCACGCTAGAATCTTCTTTCTGTTTTAAATATGTCCTGAAGATGAGCTCCAACATCAATGGAACCGCTTGAAATTGCTGTGAAATATGTTAGACAAACTCTCTGTGCTTTTAAGTGCGAATGATGCGGAAGCCCTAAGTTTGGCCTAGGCACTAGATCTGATGTTTTGAATACGAACTCTGATCGGCATTCAGTTTATGAGGCTACAAGTCTGCTTGAAGCAGGATGCGCTACTGCACTAGGAAAAGCTTGCAAAATCGGTAGTGAGTCGATGCTAGGCTTTATAACACTGTACGAGTCGTGCAACTGTGTGATTTTTTGTTACATTGCTTGGCTTGTTTATTTATCATTAATATGGAGTTTATAATCTAAGATATTAACTTCTTTAGGAAAACTTCGAAAGCTTGAAAAAGGAGCTTAAAATGCCGAAATATGGAACCTACTATTTGTGTATGTGTACTAGTGGTTGGCGTTTATAATGTGTGCGTTGCACTGTCATATCTTGGTTTACCTTTATGGCTCCACTTGACTTCTTTGTTTCTGTCTGTCACAGTTGCTTTACAGCGCTGGAAACAGCCGCATGTCATTCCGTTCATTTTGTTCACTTGCAATGCCATATCATCTTGTACAAGAATTTGGTTTTCAGATTTCAGCAATGTTGTTCCAAAGAGTGTTATAAAACAGTTAGCGGAATCCGATGACCAAGAAGTTGTGAAAGAAGTTCAAGTAAGACTTGCTGTTAGCAGGAAGTCTTATTAAGGGTTTTTCCAGGTCTACAGTCGGTCTACAGTTTATTTTAATGATTTCTTTCAAGTTCGGTGCATGGTTTGTACCGGTGGCATGGTGATTGGTTTATCAGAATTCAGGATTGTTACTGCTTAAAGCGCCGAGTATTCACGGTTTCCATGGTCCAGTTCACTTAATGGAGATGAAGTTTTATTTTTAATGTGTAGTTAAGCCCTGACTTTCTCTTTAGCTGTTATGAAACTCCTTTTGTTAGATGTGAATCAATAGATGCCACTAGCAGTTTAAAAACAATATTTAGCCGTAAGTCCATTGTCGGTGTCGATATTGTCAATTCGCTCTATGCTGTCTCTTTCTCGAACCTTGTTCGATGTAACATCCCGAGTTTTTTCTGCTGTAAGTTGGGTTTAAGAACTTGAACGTGGCCTGTCGATGTCCTGGCAGTGTAGGTTTCTAAAACAATCCAAATGTTGGAAGGTGGATGATGCTTAAGGTTTATGTCGAGTGAAGTGCGTCTTCATTTTTGTGTCAGGAGTTCTACGCTGATTACTTTCCGGTCAGTCCACATGTATTTTCTTACAACCTGGTAGGCTGCTCCAGAGTAAGTATTGTGTTTAAAATATACTTTAGATTGACGAGTTTAAGAGTTGTTTGCCCGCTATTGCTTGAGTGGATTGATTATGAAGGCCGTGACTTGTTCAATTGCTTGTGCATGGCATTTGCGGCAAGAACCCATGTCCTTATGAGATAGGAGTTAAAAGCAGCGTGTGAAATTTGTTTTCGTTGTGTCGAAGCAATGTCGAGACTATTATAATGCAAGACTCTAGATGCTTGATGGTCGGCTATGACACGTCGTTATAAATACCCTGCACTTTTCCTGGCTCCAAATTATTTTTTGTGATGCATTGGAGCTTAGTCCGTAAATGGTGTTTCGTGACGATTTAGCATGCCCTTTTAATATGGTTTGTATTTTGTACGATTTGGATTAGTAATTCCAGCTTTCAAATAGGGCGTTAATTGGGATTTCGAGAAGCAGGAGCGAGTTACAGACGGCTTGATATCGCTGTTTCTTTCGTTGCGGAAGAAGCCTATCATAAGGTACCAGCAATCGTCGCAGATGTGCAAGCGCTTGGCTGAGAGCATAACAGTAAGTCGTATTGTCTTGCATTATTGAGAGAAGCCTTTGGCAAAAAAAATTATCCTTTCTATTGGCAAGTGTGCTGATCTATAGTGGGGTGCCCCTTGTTCAATTGATACATTTGGAATTGTAGAATCTTGGATTGGGATTGTTCATCCTTTCTTCTGAAGCTCTGAAACTATTTGGTGCTCCTTTTAATTTACAAGCATCCGAGAGTTTCCGTTTATAAGCGGATTGCGATGTTGACGATGAAGTAGGTGCAAGATCGCGTGGTGCTATCTCATTCTTCGAGTGTCGTCTGCTCGAGTCAGATGATTCTGCTCGTGGCATTCGCGGGGGAGAAGCATGGGCATGTGTTTGTTTCTGCAGTAACAGCTATGTGCTATAAAGTAGTTGATGCGTTGCTTTGGCAGCTCGTACTCATGCGATCTTGAAAGTCTGTCTTCCCTGTTCGTTCATACTTATTTGTGGTAGACATGTTCATCTGCCTTCTTTAGCAAAAGATTTCTCAGGAGTCTGGGCTGTTTGAGTTTCGACAATCGGATATTTCTCCACTGCTTCTCATTCTCGACAGAAGAGATGATCCGGTGACTCCGCTGTTAAACCAGGTCAGAATACGCTGCAAGCAGCTCTGGTTCCCGCTCTGGCGAAACGAAACGATCCAAATCAAAGCGAATTGAACCAAACCACTGTTATATTCCGTCATCATATCTTCAGTATTCGTTTTTTGTCTGTCCTTTGCTTGTCTGTAGGCATGCTTGTTCAAATACTGTTTTCAATGGCAAGGAGAAATGAGTTCTGTCGCCTAAAGATGCCTGTTATGCTGTTGTCGATCTGTTTATTGTCATTTGGTGGCTGTACGTTAGCTGATTTGCGTTTAGTGGACTTACCAGGCCATGGTGCACGAACTTCTAGGAATCAAGAATAACAGAATCGATTTGTCAAGCGTGCCAGGAATCTCTCGTGAACTCCAGGTGATTTCCTATAAACTCTCTATAGACACTGATAGATGCTGTTCGTATACGTTATTTGGTGTCGTCAGGAATACGCTCTGTTGCTTACAGTTTAGGGACAGGTTGTTCTGTACGAGAGCATATGGTATCGCAGTGTTAAACTTTTTGTCTTATCTGTCTCATTTTTTTGTCGATACTGTAACCAGACGGTCTTTTTTTAGGAAGTTGTCTTGTCGGCAGAGCATGACGATGTTTATCGAGACAACATGTACCTTAACTTCGGTGAGATCGGCTCTAATATGAAACACCTCATGGAGGAATTTCAGAAGTCTGCGAAAAGCAATCAGAAGCTCGAATCTATTGCCGATATGAAGGTGATCCTTGTGGTTTCAGTAATGGTTTGGTCCAGAGCAGGTGCTGGTAATAAAAATGCCAATTAGCACAGTAGTTGGTTTAAGCAGTAGCTAGTACTGACTGTGAACAGAACTGTTTAGCTAAGCTGAGCATTGATACACAGGACATAATCGAATAAGCCGAGAATGCGTGTACGCTGGCAATTTATAAACCGAGCTAGGAAAGTTGTAAACCTGATAGAACTTCTGGATTTATCGACCATATGCAGAGGATTTAGTGATATTTTTTCTAATTATAGTCACTTTTTTCTGCCGTCTTTAGGCTTTCGTTGAAAATTACCCGCAATTTCGCAAATTGTCGGGCACCGTGTCAAAACACGTGACAGTGGTGAGCGAGTTGTCGAGGCTTGTTAGTGAGCACTGCCTGCTTGAAGTATCCGAACTGGAGCAAGATATTTGGGCAAGGTCTGACCACGCAGCGCACTTGCAGGTACGTTTGTCCACGACATGCTTGTGCCATTTGTTTCTGCGCTGATGGTCGGCATTCCTTGTTTGATTTTTCAAAGTTGAATATGTCTGCAGCCCATGCATGCCCCTTTCTCGTTTACTCGCGCACACTCTTCCATTTCGATCACGTTTGCCCACATGCTCCTGTTCATTAATCATTAGACTTGCATCATACCTGTGGAGTGGGCCTTAAAGTAGTTCTTTATAATGGAAGTTTCGCCGTGATTTTCATAATTAGAGGATTTTCTACGTGTAGCGTGCTGAATCTTATATCGCAGCTTCTCTATTCCAGGTTACCGTATAAACTACAGTTGAATGTGCTGCGCAGAACCAAATTCCCTATGTGCAAACGCTGCTGATGACTTTTTCAGGGGGTGCGAAGATGTCTTGCTAATCAGCGTGTCACTCATTTGGATGCTGCACGGTTAGTCCTGCTCTACATTTTGCGATACGAGAGGAACACGAGCAACGACATCAAGGGTGTCCGCAGTGAGCTGCAGAAGCGAGGGGCCGACGACGTGCTCGTCAAGCTCGTCTACAACATCGTCGAATATGCCGGTGCTACCGTGCGCACCAGTGACGTGTTCGGCCAGAACAAAACTGCCTTAGCCATGACGAAGAAGTTTATTAAAGGATTGAAGGTAGGATGCATGGCGTGGGTATGGCTGATCTTTTGAAGCCTTGCTGAGACGTTGTGTATTTGTATTTCAAGTTCGAGGACGATCTGGAGGTTCACAGCCGTACAGTACATTACGGCTGGTTTTATCTTTTTAAGGGTGTGGAGAACATCTATACACAACACAAGCCGCTCCTGAACGAAATTCTGGATAACTTGCTCAAAGGCAAGCTTCGCGACCAGCAGTATCCTTATCTGGGCAAAGATATTCTCAGGGATCGGTTAGTTCCTTTTTTACGTTCATTTTTAATTCACGCAACATGCTGTTTCAATGTAAGATGTGTACTTGAGTTTGATTAGAAGAAATAAGGACCCTCGATGGGTAAATCTTCAAGTTCAAGAATAAAGCTAATAATTTATATGACGTTTCGGTCCTTTCTTGGACCTTCTTCAGAATAAATGAACAAGAATACAAAGAAACGAAAAACTAAAACAAGCAGAGCACACATCGCCAGGGTCTCATCTTCGAAGTCGAGCTACGTAACTTGCATGACAGTTTCGCCAATGAGATCTTCAATTCATTATTCCTGATAAGGATGAAAAGAGTGCGCGCAACCTAAAGCGCCATCTAAATGATCTGGCATGGGCAGGTGTCCTTCCAAATGGTAGTGCCTGTTAATTTGTTTTTGATTGTTTGTGATCGTATTTGAGGGTTTGACAACAAACTGTTGGACGGTACTGGTCTTTTATAAAGAGAAAGGCCGCTGCTTTGACGCAAAACCTCGCGAAGCTTCTACTTCACTCTCTTCTATTCCGATCTTTCATAACGCTCTTTAGTCCTGGATTTTACGTCTTTAACGATTTAAGAGTTTATACAACTAAAAGACCTTCTTAAAATGATATATGGATCGTTAATGATTGGAAGCGCAAGACGCTCCAACCGACTTGAAACAGGAGCAAGACTGCTCCTCGCCATCATGTGGAGAAAAACACAACGATGGTAAATGACGTCATGAAGTATCAGGCTGCCATGCTGCGACTTGAAACTGTCAGTCTTGAGATACAATTTGCTGTGCCGGATCGTATGCCCTATGCTGCTTGCTGCATACTTGTCGATACGGGTAGGCGATTATACTATTTCCCTTGACTCTTTCTTCAGATCCCTCGTCTCGTCCGTTCTCATATTCGTACTCTTCATGGTCTACTTCTGTCTCTTCATATCAATCTTGACTAGTTCCCTCATTGCTGAGTGGAGTGATGCAGTGACGACAATTGATGATATTATATGCTTAGTTTTGAAGGGAAAAAAAGCAAATGTTGCCAGAATCTGACCCAAGTTGGTTTTGATTGCTTTTATTAGTGATGAAATCGCAATCACAACCGGAACTATGCTTTTTAGTTGCTAGCGGATATATTTTAGTAGTTTATTTATAATCTTGGACTTGTTGAAAACCAGTATTTGCCTGCAGCGTCGCACGTTTCTTCGCTCGTTTGCCTCCTACGCGCAAAGTATATACGTTCGCCCTCGTTTCAAGTTGGCGTCAGTGAGCTTGTATCGTTCTTTCATTTTAACACAGTCCTCAAGACGTTATTGTCTTCATGGTTGGTGGCACGACTTACGAGGAAGCCATTGCAGTATACGAGACCAACCGAGCGAATCCAGGGCTCAGGATTATTCTTGGTGGAACGACTGTTCACAATGCTGAAAGGTATGTGCTTGCGGAGGCTGTTGACTTGCACGAGCAGGTTGGGGTGGTTGCGAATCAGCTGTCCCATACGCTGATCGGATGCTATTGCATGTTTTCACCCCTAGTGTGTCTTCTTTATAAAATGATCCACTGTCCTTGTCCTTTTTGTTTGTTTTTTTGTTTGTTTTTTTGCTCATAGTTTTCTGGACGAACTGAAAGACTCTACAATGGCGGCGACTTCTCCTTCGGTGTCTTACTCTCTGGGTCAAGCTCGCACTTCGTCGTCCACCATTGGCTTGTCATAGAATTGAATTTCTTGTTGTGTGCTTACCGTTTATGCACGTCCCGACTAGCCGAAACAAAAGTGTGATTACAAGCTCTTTGTAGAAATCGGCAAGCACGAGTATTTAGCTTGTTTATTCACATTTCTTTCGATTGGCCTCTCTTCGTGCATGCACTAGTCGATCGCTTTGGAAGAGCTTGGATTTAATGCTTTACGGCAGGTCCAAATGTCCTGTGAAAACATGTAACAGATCGTAACAGATTTTTCCTTCGTACCTAGTTTTCATGACGTCGTTATTTACGTGACACCTTGGCGTTTTCTCTATTTTTCGCATTTTATTTTTGGGCGTATTCGCTAATGATTTCTTTTTCTATGTTAATGTCAGTGTGGCTTTGATTTATTTGTGACGACTGTGTGCAGAACAGACTCAGTGAAAATGACCGTTCCTTTCTTTGACCAGATTTGCTCTAGCCTTTTCAGCTTTTTTGTACGAAGGTAAATCGTTAAGTCACCAATGTTTCTTGTTATAAATGGCTCTATAAATACATACGTACATACATACATACAGACATACATACATACATACATACATACATACATACATACATACATACATACATACATACAT
>QQSS02201049.1:0-12139 GCA_003687565.2 Craspedacusta sowerbii
ATGATGATGATGATGATGATGATGATGATGATGATGATGATGATGATGATGATGATGATGATGATGATGATGCAGTTGTTATAGTTGTTGTTGTTGAAGAGCGATTGTTGCTGAGGATTCCGACCTTGCAGCACTCCAGAAGTAGTTTTGATTTGCTCTGGAGATACTGTTCCTTTCAACACCCGCTAGTGAATAACCTAAGTCGCCTTCTTGACTTCGATGTTTTGCTGGTTTTCGCCGCGCATCTACAATGAGTGCCAACGCACGTTGTTGCTATGGCTCGGCGATTACGGAATTCAAGCCAGGTTGATCGCCTATAGCCTCATTCTGCCAGGCCATAATCTTCGAAGTCGCTGTATCACATATTCTTACCACAAGGATTTAGAAACTGATCACATAGCTTCTGTTCGGGTCTTTTAATGGTACCAGTTTTATATAGAACTGAATACAAAAAACCGGAGTTTGAGAAATCAAATCAATTTGAATGCTGCGTGACCTTCCTTACATCAAAGTATTGCCTAGTAAACCTTTAGCATGGACCGAACATAAAATAATTTTTCGCTTTTCCGCACTTCACGATCGACGCTGAATATGTATACTGCTTACAAAGATCTTTGTCGCTGATAATCGCCATTTTCTGGAAGAACATTCCCGTCTGGGGATTGCTTCGCTTTCTACTAGCTGTCAAAAGATGCTTTTTTTGTAAACACAAAAGAATCTGACCCTGATTAAAACTAAATTACATACGTTTCCCCTTAGCATGCTCATTCGAGACTCCATGCAAAAATTCTTCTCATAATCTTTCAGTGTACATAAATACTAGCTATGCAGCTTGTTTGTTTTTCGTTTAGTGTACATTATAAAGCAATGTTGTTTTCTTTCCTTATCTCTCTTAGTACTGGATGCTATAGAGAGGATGAAATTAAATAGAATTGTTCATTTTCTACACTTGTGGCGAGCGAAGCTGTGCCTACCGAGGTTGTTACTGCTTACCCCATTGTTATGTCAGGGCTAGATAGAAAGGTGCGCGCAACCTTTGCAGATGTTTCATATCTCTCGCACCAGGCTTAGCCCAGCCAGAATCAATTATTCACGATGCCGAACACAGTCGAAACAAAGCTAAAGCCAATAATAATGTACACCTTTTGTTTTCATTGTTCGTGAGATCTATCGGTGAACTATTCACAATTGGCGCGTGCCTTGAATAATGTCGCACAAGCGTGCAAGCGAAGTGGATGTCTCCTGGGTTATCTACACTCTTTTTTTTCACCGCCTTGGGTTGCTATGCCACCGCAGAGGAAAGTACCTCGGGCTGAACTTGGGGTAGTTTGTTGACCATCTTTGGAAGCATCGTTTATCTGCTAAACGTCGTCGATACATATCCCTGGAGAGTTTCAAGATCATATTTACTTGTGGTATTGATGATATAAGCTAAATTAAAGATTCCTATTTGTCATCATGGAAAGAGGCTTACATTTGTTGCTTCGAAAACTGAAATGTTGAATTCTGAAAGGCTTCGAATGATTAATGCTGGCAGATAAGTGTTCTCTAGCCAAGCATGAATTTGCTCCAGGCTGCCTTTCTTCAGTTGCTGATTTTGTCAATCACTGCAGCAGATGATGATGTAACACTTGATGGGAGTCAGTACATATCATACTCTATGATGATCAGACCAGAGCACAAGAGTGATATCAAACTTAGCGTTGTGTTCAAAACCTCGCTACCCTCTTGCATGTTATTTTTTGCAAGTGGTATTTCAGGAGACTTTATACTCCTGGAACTATACAGAGGGAAAATAAGGTAAGATCATGGATGTAGTCATTATTTTTGTCTGGTCTCAAAACTTTGCATGCTGTTAGTTAAAATGACCTAGTAATGTTACTTCCATTATCACCGAGTTCGAAGTTTGGACTTTTTTTAAATTCAACACATTAACCTACGCGAGCGTTTCGTATTTGCGCATGGGAAAGCTGGCAATGGTTTAACTAATCAATGCGAATATCGAAGCGCAATTAAATATTACCAAGCTAGTTCACCACAGCTCCATCGATAATAAATCTTCAAAGGTCAAAAGCTTTCAGAATTTACGTTTGACAAACTACAAATTAGAAATTCCGTCGATTTTCAAGTAATTCTAATCGAGATATAATCAGTCATATTAAATAATAGATTAATTGGTTTAACTCCCGTTCTTATGTCTGCTGCTCTAATTAGCTTTATGGGACTTAAATTCGTCAAGTGGAAGAGAAAATTACACAAATAATGGTTTTATTGAAGAGTTATTAAGAGGGATTATTAAGACTTAGTAGTATATAAAAAATTACACAATGTTTTTCCAAATTATTTTGTGAAACCTTTGAAAATTAGTCAATGCTACAACAGGCACTTCATATAATTTGGCAGGAAATATCTGAAAAGTTAACAAAACGTTTATGAAAATTTTTGTTACTAGTTAAACCTTTAGTATTGTCAATCATTCCCTCGGTTCATTCATAGACGGTCAGTTTTAATTATTCAAATTATCAATCAGGTCACTACCTGGCGTAGGTTAATTGTGCATGTTAGCGTGTATGGGTGATCGTGTTTGCGTGTGATTTGTGGACCCACGTGTGCATAAGAGTGCTGATAATGTTTGTGTACAACGTAATCATGCTTCAATATAGTTTTAGTTAGTTGATTTAGTTGATTTTCTTCAAAGTAATGATCATTCTAATCGCTTACAAAAGCTTTTTCAGTTTTGCGGAACACCAGCAACATTTTTTACTGCTATAGAGTTGGACTTCCATGTCTTCTCTCATATCATAATTTTCCGAAATTGCAGAACGACTTAAGAACTTCGTGACAAACCACTTCACAGAAAACGCTAACAAAACACACCTCCACATAAAGAATTGAGTGATTTGGTTTTGCACAAATTCATAATTTCTGGGTTTAAAGAACGCTCGTTACATATTATTAAAGTTTTAAATACCCCATAGGCTATATAGTCCATGGATCTATTACAGCGGAGCATCTATGTAACATTCTTCCGCTCGATAACTGAAGCCATGGCAACCAAAAGGTTTGAAGTGGGATCTTCACTATGGCATTTAGCTGCGCGAACCTGTTGTTCTGCCAGCGCCATTATTAGCTTCGCATTGGATATCAAATTTCTAAAGAGCATAGGCGAAATGTCCGTCTTTGAATCAATATTTCAACGGTGACGCAATTACAATTGAATCGCCTAAGGCCCGGTTTGATCATCACCTGCCTAGTGATTTTTCTGTGTGGATTGGCTTATGGAATGTGTAGCATACCTTTATGTACATATATTTGTCGGCACCTGCATGAGTGGCTCGTAGCATGGTCAATCAATCTACCTGCCATGGTTAACTGTTCATTCAACATTCGAGTCCAGGCACCTGAAACTCGCGCCAAACTTGCATGTCAACTTCAGCTCAATTTAAGTGAGACTAAACGTGAACATGGTCCACGATTCAAGATTCGATATTCAAGTTATATATTTTCGTACACGCAAACGTATTTCTAATTACAATCACATGCTAAATTGGAGAGACGGACTTTCATACAAAACTATTAGGAAGAGAAGAGTTCACAGAGTCTGTATAAGTGTAAAGGAATTTAAATATTAATAAACAAGAATGGTCCATGCTTACCCCCTGCTCGTAATGAAAATAAGCAACTATACACAATAATAATAGGAATTGTTATTAATGGAGGCTAATTAAGAGAGGAGCATAGGTACCATATAAATTATCACTGTTCTTCTTTGCGCTTTTAAAGTAAAACTCTTCATATTCGACGATATACCAATAATTTTCTATGAACAGACGGTATCCTCAAATATGGGCATGAGCCTTATTACACTTTGAGCTCATATTTCTTGCTCGTTTTTCTTGTTCACATTCCCTAAGCAAGGCCTTGTTCATGGGTCCCTGGTCAATGGACTCTCACGTTTTCACAACGCACTGATACCCAAGTGCTGTATTGAAAAGATCCTGTTACTACGCGTCAGTGTAACTTAGTGATGGCATGCAAGCGCATGCGCGAATTTCTAGGAGGTCATTTTGGAACCTGACATGAAATAATACAATTGACATTTAGGGTTAAAAACACAATTTATTCAAATAAGTTCTTGTTATGAACAGCGTACATATGGGTTCCTCGGTGAGAGTTCGCTTGCGAGAACTGACCAGCGCCACAAAGACCCACCCTTCCATCCAAATACAATAGTAGGGAGTCTGTCAGAAAAGATACAGCTCAAATCCTTTCGTTCCATTCAACGTCAGAGAGAGAGATTGCTGCTTTGACACAATGTTTCTGATAAATCGTTAAAATCCGATATTGCCATTCCACAAATCCAACTCGACGAGTATAACAGGTACTCACTAATCTAGCGAGAAGATAGACAGAAGACGTCTGACGAGATCTACAGCAGGAGAACTGACTGATTAGATAAAAATAAAGATTAAGGTGTCCCTTGAATCTTCATAGGAAGTTTAAGTCCCTGCTACACTGCAGCTTTCAATAAAACAGTCAGAATTACGTTGCAGTGAAACTATTGATGAAGACGCCAGCAAGAGCATTTTACAAAGTAGCAAAGCATGAGGTCTTTGCAAAGTCAGCAAAGTTCCAGATTTAATTAGCCCCTTTCAAGAGGCATCCTCAGTAGCTCGTTAAATACAGCCGGTCTTCTGCGCGTTTCAAGAATTCAGACTTGCCTGTAAATAAACATTGTCTGGGATTCAGAAGGAAGTCAACTTTTTTTGTCTGAATTTCAGCTCTAAAGTAATAAAGAATAAAAAAATCCATAGTGTTTAACTTTAAAGGATCTATTTCTCAAAATACAATTTCTTAAATAAAAGATTAAAATTAGCGCAAATGGAATCAGGTCGATATACTTACTTGTTTTATCGCATTTTTCAGAGACGGGGTTGAACATGCGACTTATTGAATAAAAAAGTTCATCAGCTTGTGAGACCTCAGCTTCACCTGCTCCAAGAACCTAATCTGACGCAGTTACTTCACTATCCACATTAATGTCATCGGTTTCATCATTTTGTTTAAATTTTTCAGTCATTCAGTTTCGTTCGACATGAAATTTTTCATCTACAGTGCATTGTTCCTTTCTCGTCATCCGTGCGACGCATATCGTGAAGCTATCATTTAATCCTCAACACGTGATTGGTTCAAATCTAGTGGCATGTGTGAAGTTGAACATGTCGGCTTTAATTAATTATCTTTGATTAACATTTTTTTCGTTTATTTGCCTGAGTATTGCTCAAACTTGTTAGAAAAGGGTTAGGGTTAGCGATAGACTTAAGCTTCAGGTTAGGGCTAGGGTTAGGGTTAGGGTTAGGGGTAAGGTTAGGGTTTAAATTGCAGGCAGACTTAGCCAACCAAATAGCATGCCCGAAAAAAACGTATCTCCGTCACCCGTAGCTGCATACCGGTCACCATTTTGCAAGTCTCACTCTCACGAGAAAGCCTCGTATCAGATCAATCGAAATGCAGGACTTACTGAGGACTGAGGAGTAAGTGGTAAATCACATACTCTCGATGTAGCGCTCCTCCTCCCACTAAAGCAGTATCGTCGATCAATTTTATGTTTCCTGGTTCGTTTCCAATACGTCTGACTTTTGCAATGGCTTTTGTTACGTAGTTAAGATAGCACAGCAAGTACCTCAAGACTTTTAAAATCTCAATAATATATTATACTCCAAAATCCTGTAAAAGTAGCGAAGAGGCAGTAGGTTGCGGTTTCCAATATAATTTAATTTAGTGCTAACATTGTTGAAATTTATGCATGGCAATTTTAGAAAAGCATATCTTTCATCTGATTTTATCAGTTATATTCAAAGTGATCGCTCACATTATCCATGAGAGTTAGCGCTCGTCATTCCTTGATCGCAACACCTTCGTGAGTAATGTAATGTAAAGTTACGCGGCGTAGCGTAAGCAACTTACGTCGATCAAAGCAACTTCGTGAGTAACGAAACCTAAAGTGTCGCAACGTGACGTGTCTCAACGTAGCGTAACGCAAGGTTTCGTAACGTAACGTAACGTAACGTAGCGTAACGTAACGTAACTTGTCGAAATGCAACGTAATGTGTCGTAACGCAACGTAACGTTGAATGTCATATCTACATGACATCGATCAAAGTTGCATAGGAAGATTTTATAATGTCGTTGGTTAACAATACATAATGATCGCACTCGTAGATAAAGTTTTGTTTTCTCAATCTCCAGGTTTGCCTCCAGCAGTACGGGCTCCAACGAACATGGTGGGTCCCCTTCCGTAGAAATAATCTACGGTGAGAACTTTGCCGACGACGAGTACCATCAGATCAACGTCGAGATGGGAGAAAGCACAAGACTTTATGCCTATACATTTCCGTACGGCAATATGCCTGCCAAGTCCGTTAAATCGACGACATCCGATCTGCGATTCGATCTGGATGAAGCGGCCTATTTTGCAGGCATGCCTGAAAGCCACAAGTACAGAACTGCTGGCATAGCTTTGTCTCAAAGAAACTTCGAGGGATGCCTGAATGTGATCTCGTGGAGCGACAAGGTGATTGCGCCGGCATCTCTTTCAAGGCTTCAGTCGTCACCCTTCAAATTTCACGGATCGTCCCGAACCGGTTGTGCTCAGGCAAAGCCACCGTTCTTCCTGAAGACACTGCTCTCGCAAAGCGACAGTATTGAAATTACAAGAGGGTTTGAGAAAGAATCATTAAATATAGACTTCTTCTTCCGTACTTACGAGAGCCAGGCTTCTTTGTTTTCCGTCATTCATTCAGGTTTAGGGTCAAGCTCCTTTTTGCGAATAATGGCAGATGAGCTCCATCTTGTTGTAGATATTTCCTCAACGTTTCGGGTCAGACTTGTCCATCAGCTAAAGAGCATGGACGACGGTGCCTGGAATCGAGTTGCTGTGAACATATCTGCGGTCGGGATCTCCTTTCAACTGAACGACAACCGGACGAGGTACGAGTTCAATACGACAGTGCAAATTTCGTTTCCCGACACGATTGCAATCGGCGCTGAGCACGAGAATGCACCGAGTTTTATCGGTTGCCTAAAAGATATAAGACTGGGAACGCGACTTTCGCCGATCAACCAGTTACTTCTAATCGATCCGGCCAAGTCATACGCGGGACAAATCTGCCAGCTTCAAGACCATTGCTTTCCTCGACGACCGTGCAAGAACTTTGGAAGGTGCTATCAAAATGCTACCGCGTGGCGTTGTGATTGCCAGGGCACAGGATTTTTCGGTCCCACGTGCGAGGATCAAGAGAAAGATTTTCATCAGACTTCGTGTAGCAGCTACTATCTAGCTGGGTACCGCAGCAGTGGCCTGTATCTCATCAAGCCAGGCGATGTGGAGCCGTTCGAGGTGTTTTGCAACATGACGTCTGATGATGGTCCCTTTACAGCAATAAGCACAAACATTGCAAACGATTCGTTCGTTTTCACTAGCAAAGACTTTGACGATCAGTTCTACTTCCATTATATCTCTTACAGAGCAAGTCGATCCCAGATTCGAGCATTAATCAACAGGAGCTTCCGCTGCCGACAGTTAGTCAGATACAACTGCTACCAATCGACGCTGCT
The DNA here is from genome assembly GCA_003687565.2 of Craspedacusta sowerbii. Taxonomy (NCBI): domain Eukaryota; kingdom Metazoa; phylum Cnidaria; class Hydrozoa; order Limnomedusae; family Olindiidae; genus Craspedacusta; species Craspedacusta sowerbii. The sequence goes on from QQSS02201049.1 coordinate 7,618, forward strand.
GGATTCTAGGGACGGAATCGTAGTCGGAGACTACGGCGTCAGATGGTACTCTCAGCTGGGCTCCTACAGACAATCTTGGGGTGGCACCAGCACCAATAGCAGTCTATGTTCGTGCGGTGCTAAGGGCGCATGCGTGGACAAGCGGCTGGCTTGCAACTGCGACGCCATGAGACCTCAGATGCTCACCGATGAAGGGTATTTGACTGACATGGAGGATTTGCCTGTGTCGAAACTGCGAATCAGTACGCAAAAGACAAACCACCGCTCAGCCTTCTACCTCGGGAGCTTAGAATGTTTCGATGGCAGCTCCCCCATTCCGGCAGGTACCCAGACTCCACAAGCGACAGTCGCTCCTTCAGAACCACCCGAACAAGAGAGTTTAACAGAATCCCCCTTCCAGTCTCAAGTAAGCAGCGATCCATTCGTGTCAGTTTCGTCGACGCGAACAGATCAGTTTACAAATTTATACAGAAACAGCACATCAGTTATAGATGCTGATAAAGGCAACACTGCTGGGAATATCATGAACAGACTTCTACACGTTGTCATAATTTCGGTCTGTTCCCTGCTGGTTCTTGCCATGGTTTTTATCGGCGTATGTTGGTGGAGGCAATGCTGTTGTGTCGCGCGATTCAAGAAGCGAAATGTTTCCGGAAACATCGTTGTTTACGGCGAGCGAGCTCTGTCTGGTAGTAACAACTTCGGCAAAAAAATTGGTGGATATTTCTCTGACATGGACATACATATTAACGCCGTCAAGCGTGCCTTGTCACCCACCCTCCAGGAGTCGTGTAGCTCTGATGACTCGTTCGCCTCGAACGACGTGAACCGCTATCTTGACGGCGATTACGACGTCGAATCTGTAGGTAGTGGAAGCAAGTCGAGAGACTACATAGCCATGCCCAAGAGAAGCATATTGAAAATCACCAAGGATATTCAGAAGCGCCCAGAAGAAACAGATGTGTTGCTGCAGGAGCGTCGCAGTCCGACTGAGGTTGTCCGTAACGACATTAGTATTTCCAGCGGGGAGCTCAAAGACTCAACAAGCAGTGAGAGGAGGGATTATGAACTGCGACAGGCTACGGACGTACCATACAGCTCTATGCCATCTACGTCATTGAAGGACCAGTGTGTTGACCACAGGCAGGTGGTAGTAACTCCGTCGCCCACGGCGATGATTGTTGACGTCTCCAAGGCGGCGTCGGAGGATGCCTGCCTGTGTCCGCGTGAAAACTCGAGCTGCAAGATCCCTCTTCAGCAAGGTGCTGTAGACATCCTCCATGACTTTTCTATGTATGATCAACTCATGCGCCCGCCAGTGCCGAAACGGCGAAACGTTAGATTCAGTGTAAGGGACTCGCTAGAAGGCTCCGCGACGGGGGTTCGTGGGAGTGTGCGAATAGACGCAGTTCCGGAACAGGGTCTTCTAGACGGCCTTAAGGAGCAGTGCGTCTTTCATCACGAAGATCTAAACATCTCTCTGGTCTGATTGTCTAAAGAGGGAAACTATTGTTCATAGGAATTTGTATATGTGTTCGTCGGAGCATTTTTATTGCCGGACTTCCCGGATTTCTTTAAAACGAGTTTCCAACATTGAGCATGAGATTTATTGCAGAGCAAAAATTCCTTTTCTTAAATCCCTCAAAAAATAAAAAATAAAATAAAATTCTGTTGACAAATTGAATTACAACAAACTTTGCGATACATCTGCGTCAAGGCAATGCAGCGACGGTGATTTGAAGCACTACATTCAAAAATCTAACAAAGTGATTTCTTCACAATCTGAATTTCAGATCTAGTCTCCGCCACTCCGAATTAGGATCTAATAAAAAAAAAAAAAACTGGTTTGCGTTGAATGTACATTTGACTAGATGCTGATTCAGCGATTGCCACTTTAAATTATCAACGCTATTATACACGTTAGATTATCTTTTACTGCAGACTGGCAAGTACCGGCTCTGATCTAGATACCATGGTTAAGCTTACAGCGCTATTTGGTTGTATCGCCTAAATACGTCAAATACTTGCACGTTTCACGTGCAATGAGAATTTATACCTTTGCGATGTGGCTGATCGATGGTTCTCTTGCGTACATGTACATTAGTGTGACTGAAGATATACAATTTGCATAGTTTAATAATTTTTGTTTATCAGATTCAAACATGTAATACATCAATTGGGAAAGCAGAAATTACGTGTTCTTCGTTTTTCATGAATTAGCGCATGTAGCCACCTATTCATGAAGTATCCAAAGAAAACTAGGACTTAACGTAGAGTTTTTTTCCGCCATTGTCAAAGCAGAGGATATCAACCATATAATTGGTTTATGTCCACGCTTGGCTGCTTGTATGTACCTTCCACTTCGTCATAACGAAGTTTCGAAGCTTCTCTACAATGCCACAACTCGAAAAGCCGAGCCAACGCTACTGTACAAAATCCCAGATAGCATATCCCACGCAGGTCCCTTGGAAATCTGGTAGGACAAAAGGAACCACACGTCGCCCAAAGTGGCAAACAACAAGCCAGATATGGTATAAGGAACAACAAAGCGAATGAGTGCATCATAGTCGAAGTTGGGGTAACACTTGATAAGTCCAACGCACAGACGATGAGAAGAGCTGCAAGTGTAACTCTTTCAAAAATTGTCTTCAGAGAATGTACCCAGATCACAAAATTTAAATTTCCGCAATAATTTATAGGCGCAACTGGACGTAAGAACGACGTCAACAAGAACCTAGTACCAAGCATCATGAAGTTAGGATTTCCGGGAAAATGAAGTTTCACTAATTAGCCAAATGTATATCTATATATAGCCGAATGTATTGCATATTTATTATATATATATGATATATAATATATACATATATGAATATATATGAATAAACATGAATATACATATACATATATATATGTATATATATATATATATATATATATATATATATATATATATATACTTATTTGGTATAAAAAATTTTTTTTCATATTGTTGTATGTTTGAGCCCCTCAAATGGTTCCTTTCGACGAAAAATCAATGCTTACAAAACTTGAACGTCTTATTATGACGTTAATTGCTAGATCACACACGTCAAAGTTTGGATGGATAGACATTCTACATATGAAAGGTTTATTCGCAGCTTATCAAGTGTTCTTTAACTGTCAATACTACAACAGCACTGTTCAGCCCACCATTAGGGATTAAATTTGATCAGAATCATATCAGATGTTTTACTATAACGTTAAAATACTAATACCAAAGTGCATGGTTTGAATTGCATAATAACATCTTAACTGGGTCTCTTCAGAATAGTTATTTCCTTTAGCATCTGGAAATGCTGCTTCTATGTTGTGCGATGACTTGTCATGCAATCTGCAGCTGATCTTCATTGCGAAGTCTATTGCTCTGAGAAGCCTTAATTCAGAGCTGCCAAATCGTGTTGATTGAGTTCATTAAATCTCTCAATCTCATGCTAAGAACTGTCTTTAAAGGGACGGTGAGATGTTTTTGAAATAAATTTTTCCAGATATATCTGGGCTGCAGATGATGTTAGCTGTGGAAATGCAACCCAAATGTAAATAATCTGAAGTTATTGACGATTTCAGCTCTAAAATCAGTTAACCTATCTGCATGTGATGTTTATTTATTAAACAAAATGTGTAACCTTTTGTTTAAAGAAAATTGCCACTCATCGAAACATTCTTTGGAATATTGACTGAGATATTGATTTTTATATTAACAAGTACTCCAAGTGCTTCCAGCAGCTATTTTAGTTTGTGCAGCTGTTATCTATTCAATTATTATTGTTCTTTTGTCTCTTTCCGTGCTTTTCTAGCAACTGAGAGCACATGTGGTCTTACTTTAGCTTGCACGGCAAATTTCGGTAAGCTGGAAAGCCAAAATTTTTATGCTCCTAATTTTAAGCTTAAAAATGTGTCTAAGCGAATGCCATTAAGTCTGATGGCTTTAGCCTAAACTTATGGTGGATCATTTTTTTTTTTGCTTGTTGCTCGCAACTGCCTGTGGATCGTTTAGATTCAATTTCTTTTTTACCCATAAAGATAAGATACATCAGCAAAGAGATATAAAAATGACAGTTATCTAAATGGGAGGGAGAGCTCCTCGTAGCAATGCTAATCGGAGTTGAGGAGCTCACCCAGACTTTCTTGCCAAACGTACTATAGACAAAAACAAACGAATAATAAGAACAACTCGTGCGTATAATATCCATGTTCATATAAAATTATATATATGTATACAATGGAAATTTTTAGATTAACGCGAAGTTTGAATCGGTTAGATGTGGGCCGTGCAGGTGGTAATCCCTTTGTACTTTGGTATGGTGGTACGTTGTTTCAATAGTAGTGGTTCACTGACGCTCGTAAAGCAAGAGCAACCATACAAATTTACTGTGATGTCGGCTAGTATTTAGCAGTAAGAAAAGCGGGTATATGTTGCTTGAATTGTTTTTTGCTGATTTTGAGGTCTATGTTCATGTTAAGCAGATCTTTAAGCAAGTGAGAG